>JYFJ02008907.1:0-11120 GCA_000934665.2 Catajapyx aquilonaris | reverse complement strand
TCCAGACAGATATAGGTCTTGAAATATGTATTAGATAAATATACAAAATCACATGTTAAATAACAAAAGTATGACTCTGATGTCATAATCCTTGTTCTGACTTGCACCCAAAACCATATCGGCCTTGTACTCTTGCAGTCGTAGGTAGCACTCTGGCCCTTCACAATATGCGCTGGCCACATGTCCAGCTGCAATATTCTTGTGACTCCTATCAGTAACCACACATACACCGCATCCACTCATTCCACTGTCCATTGCTGCAGACTGAGCGACACTGAGGACTGAACTGAACGGAACATGCAATATTCCGTATACTGGCTGTGATGCGACAGTTACCGTTAGAGAGGAAAATCCAGAGGGCGGGAGGGTGGGAGGGAGGGGGGAGAAAAAAAAATTTGCATCATTTTCGAAGTCTTGGCCGATGGGCCACTGAGGTTACTCAAGCAAAAAAAAAAAAAAAAAAANATAAATGCGCGGATATTTTTATGCGCCCCCCCCCCCCCACCCAATCCCGTCGACACGTGTTCTCAAGGTTCCTCAATATACCAGCTTGATACCATCTGGAAGTGCGGACCATCTGTGTACTGGCTCCAGCTAGGACACGAGGCTCTGTACCGGTTGTGTCCTACCTATGTACTGGTTAAGGCCACATGTACTAGCTCAGAAGCATGAATTACATGGCCGGTACATGAATTACAGTGTAGGGAACATCTGCCCTCACTCTTGCCTAAGTCCATGTAACCAACACTCTCCGCCTGCCATGACTTCTCCTGGCGGCATATGGGCTGGCAGGCTCGGCTAGCCACTCGGTCTCGTCAGACGGCTGCCATGCGCTTAACCCTTAACTACGTAGGTGGAGCCTGAGAGGCTCCAAGCACTATTTAAACGCATGTAACTTTTTCATTGAATTTTATTTTCCCGTCCTTCCGTGACTTTGTCAGAAAAACCTTTATAAGCATGAAAAGGAAAGATTTTTTTTTTTAAGTCCCGATTCTTTGGTTTAAAAAAATTCGTAACGAGGAACAGGTCCCTCCTGGAACCGCTCAGGCTCTACCTATGCAGGTGAAGCCGGAGCGGCGCAAACATGATGTAACCTTTTAATTAAAAAATTTTCTCTGTCGGAATATGCTGACTCAGCGTGTGATTTTTACGTATACGGAAGCCTAATGATCTGAACTGCACTTTCTGTATGTGAAAAGTCCAATATAACAATTTAGTTGATAAGCAGATATTTAAATATACCGTTGGAGCCTCTCAGGCTCCACCTACGTAGTTAAAGGTGTGTCGCCCACCTATGTAGTTCAAGGGATAAGCTGCAAGATGGCGCCTACTCGATCTAAAAAATACCAGAAGGTTTGACGTTCCTGCCCATGCTCATCTTTATCCTGTACATCGCATGGCGTCAAAACTGTAGCACTTATTTTCCGACTGACCCTCGTATTATTGTGTAGGAGACAGATTTCTTAGCACGTATAATTGAAGTGGTACTCAAATGACTTTTTCCTTAAATATTTACTGCTTTGTTCCATTATCTGGCCAGGTTAACAAATGAGGCGCTCAGAGGAAGAAGGGCATATCCCAACCGGAGTTCGTTTTCAGAAAAGTGGCTTTTTGTGTTTATGCTTTACCATGCAGCTAAAGCTGCAGACAAATTTTACACGGGGAATATGTGAGCTTTGGCATGTCCCAATTCAATTTGTACTGCAGCACATGAAAGGTAGATAGAAGGAGAGTACAACAGTACTACAAATTCAAAATTGGAGGTTGGTTGGGATATGCTGTTCTTCCTCTGAGCACCTCAAATGAAATGCTACCACTGCACAAAATGGTGAGGATGAGGCACTACCATTATTGCAGTGGTTTCCAACCTTTTACCAACTGCGACCCCCTAATCATGTTTCCATAAATGTGCGACCCCCCTCCCTTCCTCCCCTCCCCCTCTTACAACTGCCCCCTTTCCTGAAAACACTTTGTACAGCCTCAAAAATGGTTAAATTGACACAGAAATTGCAAAAAAAAAATGTTTAACCAAGGCTCGTGACCCCCTGCGACCCTGCCTGTGACCCCCGGGTTGGAAACCACTGCATTATTGGCTGTACTTTACATCTTTTGCTCCTATAGGTCATGTGGGATGTCTGAGCTCTTATTAGACCTGCCTCCCAGGTATCTGCTTTTGGAACTAGGAAAGTAATGAATTAAAGTTTGTAAAAGGGAACTGAGTTCATAGTGAGAAGTATATAGCTTATGGTGATTGCAACGAAATTGATAAAATATGAGACCATTTGCCGAGAGCTCAGCTAGCTCAGTCTAGGTGCCAAAACCCTCATTAGAAGAAAATTTGGGCAAATGATGGTCCCCCAGTCTTGGTAGACTATACCAGGAGAGTTCAATGCAGAAATGAGACAGGAAGTTTTGCCTGTAGGTGGAATGGACTGTGTTGCTCACAATTACATTGAGAGAAGGGGGAAAAAACTGACAGTATAACTCCAGTTTCTAGTGATTTTTTACTATTACAGTCTACATATTTGCCAGGTGGCATTGGAAGGAATTCACTTAATGGTGCTTCATCAGACATGGGAAGCTTACCTTTGCTCATTCCCCATATTTTGGCACTGAATACCAATAGTTTTTTTATGTGCAAATAGTGCTATTGTAACAAAGAACTTTATTTTTCCTCTCAGGCATTGAAGCTTTGGCAAGGGGTTGTCCAAAGTTGCGTTCCTTTGTGTCCAAAGGATGCACATTAATAAAAGATGAAGCGATAGGATGTTTGGCTAGATTTTGTGCAGACTTAGAAGTGGTCAATTTACATGGTTGTAGTGTAAGTACTGAAATATGCTTGAGTTTTTGTTTTTTTTTGCTTCAATTTTTTTTACACCAATTGCTTTTTATGCTTGTTGGTGTTGCAGAGAGATTACAAGTTGGATTAGTGTAATAGAGCATATATGCACCTGCCTTCCTTGACAGAATTTGGCCTGCTCTGTCTGTCTGGTTGTCTGCTATCTGGCTTTGAAAAACATTACTGTATACCTGTCAAAATGCATGCTTGTTGAAGGTTCCAGTAATCAATAGTGACATCACATGTGGAGCATTAATTATTGTGACCTTCCACCTACCCAAGGCCAAAGCCATGTCCAGCCATTCTATTCAATTCTGTCCATGAAAGCACATCCCTATGAAGGCTGGCCAGCGCAGTGATGACAAAGGAACTGCCAGTAATAACTTCTAGCACTTCTTGCCGTCTCAAGAGGCCATACATGAATAATATTATCTGCTGCAGTGGCAGTTTTAATCACTCACTGTGTCTTCCCTATTGGCCCTCTTTTCCGTAACCCTGCATTCCAGTTCTCATAATGACAGTGTGCAAGTGAAATTACTGGCAGTAAACCTACTTAGGGTACAATTGAAAATTATGATTAAATTTTAATGATAGATGTTTAATATTATAAAATTTCCTATGCAATGCAATTTTGGTTAACCTAAATCCACCAAGACAAAAAATGTTAAATATGCTACATTCCCAGGTCAGATTGTAGGTCAATTAGGTGGCAGGTCACAGAAATTGTATTACAATTGAGGCGAGTCTTTCCAAAAGTCACCTTATCCACTTTAACACATTTTTCAGGAGATTAAAAAAAAATGTTATTAAAGAGAGGTTCCACATGACTTGTGCACAAGAAGACTGTTGTAATACATCCGTTGTGGCCATAAGAACCATCTCTAATAGTGCCAACCTTTGAATTTGACTAGGTGCCCCATTATTTGACACTGATGTTTGGATAAGGCTGGTTTTGTCATGTCACCATTGGTTAGAGGAAGTTTCAAAGAGTGATAGAAGATAGTTTTAGGCTATTATTAAAATAATATTACAATAGGTTCACTTCACACACGACTTACTGTCTTAATTGCCATTGAAATCTAGTTACGTAACACTTTCAAATCCATATGCTTCATCTCCATCACATGTTCCTCCCACTTCGGCCCCTATAATCATGTTCATGTCTGGGCAGCGCCATCTTGTCACGTGACATGCAGTATGGCTTATCCCATTGGCCGAAATAGGATAAGGCCAGTTTTGGAGTGATATAGTCGCAGGATAAGGCAACTTTTGGAACGTCATTCTACTTTCAAATGCTTGAAAGTATGGATAAAGCAATTTTTGGAGCACCAATTGACATTACAATCAATAGCTTGACACATGCCGCTCCTGGCGGTACCAATATCTCGATTTTGAATTTTTGTGGATAAGGCAGCTTTTGGAAAGACTCACCTCAATTGTCCTCTATGTTCAGGCTAAAGAACAATCTTCTCAGTACTTTACCATGGTTAGCCCTGTTGTCACAGAAACTTTAGTGTCCAATTTTTATGCATATGTTAGGCTCAAACCACGAAATCAGTCATTGGGTGGAAAAAACGTCCAGACCGCAGAATGCTCCTTTTCAAACCATTCATTCCACAGAGTGGTCATTTTCAAAACAGCCAGATCCCAAAATGCTCCTTTTAAAAAGGCCAGAACACTTTCTGGACTAAATGAAAAAGTTCAGGTTGCGAATTTTGTGTCGTGGCTGGTTCAGAAAAAAGCCCATAACATGTGGGAGTTTTTTGCTTCCAGCTATGCTAAGTAGATGCTGGAAACCCTATTGTTGTTGGGCAAATGATTGAAATACTTAACATCTGATGATCCTGTTTATTAACATTATTACTTGGACATCTCTCTCCAGGAACTGCTACCTTCAAATATTTATTTCCATTATTACAAGGGCGAATCAAAAAGTAATTACCGTATTTACTCGCATATAAGATGCACCTTTTTTCCGATTTTTGTAGCTCAAAAAGTAGGGTGCGTCTTATACGCGTGTGCGTCTTATATGGCAGGGCACAACGGGTGAAACCCATGAGATATCGTGAAAATCGTTTATTGAAAAATTTAAGCTTGTCGGTTTGATGTCCTGTCAGCACAGTTGATCACTTTCCTCTTGAAATCGGCACGGTACGACCTGCGTTTCTCCTTCACTTCCATTGATATGCTCTCCCCGTCCCCACACGTGCACAATTCCGGTGTGACCTTGGCACCTATACGTTTCAGATGCGTAGCATTGTCCCATTTTCCACTCTCCCCCCCCNCCTTTTACTGGATTCTAATGGATTCCACACGCACATGCATTGCACACGAGGTTGCTGCCGGCAGCTCGAGGCCAGTTCCCAAACTACGGCAATAAATCTGGGTGCGTCTTATATGAGTCGACAACTGATTTTCCACGATTTTTCGCCTCAAAACCGGGGGTGCGTCTTATACGCGTGTGCGTCTTATATGCGAGTAAATACGGTAACATCTTTTTATATTCCGAAGCTTCACTGCAGAAACTGACACATACATAATTATGAAAAGAGCTAATTTTAGATATAGTCATCATACACTTTGGTGCACTTGTCCCACCAGGACACTAGTATTTCCGTGCCACTGCACTGCAGGGGAAAAAAGTCAGGCTGGCTGGGAAGCCAGTGGCAGATGGCCTCTTTCACTGCTCATTGTCGCTGAAGTGCTTACCGGCCAGGTGCCTCTTTATTGGTATGAAATGATGGCCATAACCATGGGCTACCATCTCTTTAAACCTAAAAAGAAGCACTGTCTTGTCAAGACCGAAGCTACAATGAGGCAGTGAAACAGGCCGTCCGCTACTGGCTTCCCAGCCAGCCTGGGTTTTTTTTCCTGCAGTGCACAGTGATTCAGATCCAGGTAAAACATGGTCAAAATGTATTTTTCGAAATATGTGATTTTGAGCCAAAATCGAGTTATTCACATTCACAAATGTCCAGTCCATCACATAGAACACAATTGATCACTCAATCTTGTGGCAAATGTCTGCAGCGCTAAGTGTGAGTTGGGACTACTCGCGCAGCTTACGAACTCTGCGAGAAGCCATGTATACCTACCCTTTTATGCGTTCTCAAAAGACAGGAATATTTTCAGTGAAAGAAATTAAATTTTTTTCCTACGTCAGCTGTTATCTTTATGTTTACTTTAAACACATATATGTCAGGTTAAAGTCAAGTATAGTGCTTTAAAAAATGTGTTCGGGATGCCGTGTGATAGTCAAAAACACGTGCGCATTTTTTTCGTATTTGTCGACCTGCAAGATGCTCGCCGCCTCTCTCCGTGGTTTGTTTGTATGCACCTGCACCGTGGTGAGTCACTCTATTGGGTCCACAAAAACAACCTTGCGCCCATGTGCGCTCCTTCTAAAAATAGATTTTTTAATGTGATCCTGCGTGACTAATTTGGTGACAGGCAGGCCTTACTGGTAGTGTGAAGCGAACTGTGGACATGATCGTACGGGCACTTTTCTGTGCAACAAGTTCTATTTAGGCGAATCCTTCAGTGCAGTGAGTTGTGTGAGTATTTGAATGCCTCTAATTTTAGCTAGTGTCATCAGTAGCACAGCATAGCTTATGTTTAATATGTTCAGGCCCAGGCCAGGATGGTAATTAAGATATCACAAAAGGACCTGTTTGGCATTCTTCATGAACAAGCAGGGGCAGGTCGTGCACAGAAGCAAACGTACCGGGAGAATTATTATTTGATCAGGAAACTGCACCTTGAAGAGTCTGATCAAAGGAACAATGAGATACACATTTTTGTGTCGAAATTCTGCAAGCTTCCAGGACAGCAGTGAGAGAAGTAAGAGGAGAAAAACAGAAGATCTTAGAAAATCTTCCAGTGCAGAAGAATTGTCCTTTGCAGCCCAAATGAAGCAGGGAGAGGAAGGCAACGAGGCTGCTGCCAAATTAATGAGTGAAACATTTAACTATAGATATAACTTATATGGATTGAAATTTAGCACCCTAATAAACCTAGGACAACACTTGTTAAGAAATCAGAGAAGTTTTCAATTTTATATCCGCCATCTTGGACCAGTCATTTTGAATTTCATACACCTGACTTCAGATTCGGATTCAGCAACCTTGCAAACCCCAATTTCCCAATTTTCATGTAAATACAACAACCTTGGACATTTTGACCACGTTTTACGTCGATCTGAATCACTGTGCAGTGGCGTGAAAAAATTAGTGTCCTGGTGGGACAAGTGCACTAAAGTGTATGATGACTATGTCTAAAATGAGCCCTTTTCATATGTACAGGAAGTACTCGTTTTACGCAGCTCCATTTTATGCCGTTTCAGATTAATGCCGGTTTTAAAATGACATTTGCAAAAAATTGTATCAAATTTTTTTGAAAAAGGTGAAGATAACAACACAATCTAAGCATAAACACATCACTGCAACATTTCTGAGTCCAATCACACGACCGTAAATGCTCCTCTTTTGTTTTTCCTGGGGTTTTGTAGCAGGTTCTATTGATATCCAGGGTGAAGGTAAACTCGCGGATAATCGCCAGGTATGAGGGCGGTTCAATAATTTATCTACCTGAGTATGAAAGCATAGAGGTGCAAGTCCGAACTTGCACAGACAGCTATATACATGTCTTGGGGTGACTCACACCAAATTATAGCACAGTAGGTTGTTCAACCTCAGAGTGACAGGATGTCAAATGAAAGTCTGGGAAGAAAGTTGTAGATTTGGAGCATAGGTCGGTGATTAAGTTCCTCACAAAAGAGCAGAAAACACCAAAGGAGATGCATGAAAGGATGGGAACAGTGTTTGGTGATGGAGCACCATCGACCTACAAGGTCAAGTTGTGGAGTAAGCTGTTCAAATGGGGATGGGAGTCAATTGAAGATGACCACCAGCCAGGGCGGCCGGTGAGTGCATCTTCAGAGGAAATGTGCGACAAAGTGGAGACACTCATTATGATGGGCCGTCGAGTCAAGGTTGCGGAAATCATGCAGAAAAGGGATATTTCAGCAGGAACAGTTTGGAAAATTATCCATGAAAACTGGGGATGTCCAAGGTCAGTTCCAGGTGGGTGGCCAGAATGCTCATGCCAATGCCAAAAGCATGCAGCAGCGAGTACCGTAAGGAGAATTTGGAGCTCCTTGGACATGATCCCAATGGATTTTTCCCAGGAGTGGTGACAGGTGACGAAACATGGGTCCATCACTGGGACCCTGAATCCAAACAAGAGTCACCCTTGTCTTCCAGACAAGGGTTCTCCAACCCCGAAGAAGTTTCGTGTGCAGCGCTGCGCAGGGAAGATCATGGCCACTGTTTTCTGGGAGGAAGATGGCTTACTGCTCCTGGAATTTATGCCTCACAAGAAGACCATCACTGGGGAGTCCTATGCTGCAACTGTGAGGGCTTTGCGACAGGGGATTAAGGACAAACGCCGTGGGAAACTTGCATCAGGCATTCTTCTTCTCCACGACAAAGCACCTGTGCACATGGCGCACAAGTCACAGGCCGACATTGCTGAATGTGGCTTCCAAACACTGAAGCATCTGCCACACAGCCCAGACCTGGCCCCAAGCGACTATTTCCTGTTCCAAAACTTGAAGAAATTCCTGCGTGGCCAGTTTTTCTCCAGCGATGAAGACCTCCAGGCAGTAGTGGCAGGGTGGTTTGCAGACCAACAGGAAGCGTTTTTTTTTTTGACGGCCTAAGGTCACGTGAGACAAAGTGGAAGAAGTGTATACAGCTCGAGGGGGACTACATTGAAAAATGATTAGGATTTCAATAAAGGTATTCATTTTGATACTCAGGTAGATAAATTAATTATTGAACCACCCTTGTAGATGGATAGGTCTCGCAAAACTAATATAGGGATGTGCAATTAGTTTTGGGCGCCGTTGCGTAGTTAATGTGTACTGCGCCCTTAAAGTGTAGAGGGCCGAATGGTGGAATATAAGGTAAAAATGACGAAGTGCACGGGTGTTGCACCCGGATTCTTACTCGGACGGGATTTGATCACCTATTGCACATGGACCCTGTGTTACGGACCCTAGGCTGGATTGTTCGGAGACCCTCGAGCTGACTTTTGCTTCTCTGAAGCTGGCGGAACGGATGTGGCGTCGCGAGACTTTGACGGGGCCATACGCATTAACTATGCAACAGAGCCCAAAACTAATTGCACGTCCATATGTTAGTTTCACGAGTACTATCAGTCTACCTGGAGATTGTCCACGAGTTTCCCTTCAACCTGTATACAGTACTGTATTGTTGGTCTCTGCACTCCCCAAAGTACTCTAACCGTTGCATTGTTATATACCCAACTTGTACTGCAGTTCTTGCCAAAATAAGGAAATGATCCCTCAGAACCCGATGGCCCTCAACCTGGAACCTCCCATTAATCAATAGTTCAGGGGAGGTGTGGTGGCCGAGATGGTAACGTCTCGGCTTGCTGAGTGAAAGGTCCCAGGTTTGATCCCCGCCTGGGAGCTCCCTTTCACCTGCGTCCGCGGGGCTCTCTGACCCGCACCAAGGAGGTGTCTGGCAACCTAACCTCCTGGGGGACTGCACATGGCCCAAACTAGAGACATTGCACCTGCACCCGTGTCCCCTCCGCAAAAATCCCTATATCCTTACCTAATCTCCTTGATTCCCTGCACCGGAGTGAATTAACTTAGAAAATTGAGTGAAAATGGTGGTGTACCACCCCCCTATAGGACCTGTAAGGGTCATCACGGGGTACCATAAATTAAAAAAATAAAAAATAAAAAAATCAATAGTTCAAATATTCAGTGTTAAAAACAGCTATAGTACGGGAGATTAGGGTCGGTTGTAACATTTATTACTCTGGATTTTAAAATTCGGTTACATATGCATTTAGGCAACGATTTATGACACTGTGGAAATAAGGCAACATTCATCTTTGTAAAATTAACGTTATAAACTCTTAAAGGGGCACTCCACTCAAAATACAAGTTGGGCTTTAAAAATCGGGCAAAAAATTCAGATTCCTAGGGTATACGCAGTTTTTCTGAGAGATGAACGGTAAGGCCAGGGCGAGCCGCCAAAGTTCGGCAATTCGAATCTGGTGCAAAAGAGCCCCCGGGTCTGTGCAGAAATTGCCATAATCCTGAGGCACCTGAGGAGTAGGATGGAGAGGAAACCTGCCCCAGCCGCCTGGAATTTTTTTGTGTCTGGGGCTTTTCAGTTCGCCGGGGGGGCCGCCAGTTGTTGCCAGGGTTTTTTTTGCTCTAGAATCTGGTGCTTTGCACGTGCTTTGTATATGGCGAAGCACTGCGTGAACCGCTGATTTTCGTGATTTAACGGAAATGGCTCGTCCTGAGTTGGACATTTTCAATGTGGATGAAACGGTAGTTATGCGAACATATTGCCCTGCCGGTCAAGTAGTGGTGACATTATGCACGGAGCATTACACTACTGGTCAAAAGTGTAGCATCACCTCCAAGCAGAGGTTTTTTTATTTGTCAAGCTTAAACTTACAGTACAAATTGAAATTGTGAGGTGCCGTTGAAAGCTTCATGAATAACTCTACAAAGCAGAAAAGAAACGGTCACTCTATGTTCAACAGAGGTGCAATATTACTCATTTTGTTAAAAAAACATTCGCGAACACGTACATTTTCAACTATAAATATTAATAAATAAAGGTAATCATCACGAATTGATGCTTTATTATCACAAAAACTAATTCCCTACGGAATTGTAAAAAAAAAGGAAAGTAAGATCCAAGTAACGGATAGAAATTACTGAAACAAGACTGGGCTGCGTAAGATCTTCAACCTTATGGATAAATGTAACCCAGAGATCTTACTTCCGCATTTTCCACAGTAATTAGATTTGTATCATGGTGATGATCAAAGCGTCTTTGTCCATCAGCCATCCTAATGCTAATAAGCCAATCTGTGGACCATTAAACATTCAAGCTACTCAGTAAATCGATGAACAAATTAATTAACTCAAGGATTATATTTATCCCTTATTCTTATTAAATATATTATATTATATATTATATTGTATATTATGTTATATATATTATATTATATTATATATTGTATATAATGTTATATATTATATTACATATATTATATTATATTATATATTGTATATAATGTTATATATTATATTGTTATATATTATATTACATACATTATATTATATATTATATTATATTATTATATGTGAATTATTATAATGTGAAACATTTAACCTTCCAGCCACTCAGCTAATCGATGAACCAATTAATAACATTTTTTATCG
>JYFJ02008906.1:0-11108 GCA_000934665.2 Catajapyx aquilonaris | reverse complement strand
GAGTTCTCTTTCCAGCAGCTATTTCTTCTAATCTGTGTATCCTCTTATAATTTTGTTTGCCAGAAATTTTTTGATTAAACATGACTTGTGTATGTAACAGTACCCTATGAATTCCTTCTGTATGAGGTTATCTTGCTATGTATAAATTATGTGGTTTCTAATTGAATAATGTCAATGCAGATATTCATGTGATGTCTGAAAAATATTAATATACTTTTCTACAGTCAGTTGTGCAATATGTGAAGCCATAGCTCACAACCTACTAGTGTGAGTAAACGGCATCCAGTCACTAATTAAAACTTGCCCCCTGAGATGGTGCCTTCAAATTTTTAGAGCAGTCACATGTGACAATGAAAAACACTTTATAAGGGCTATGGAGTGTTGTGTGTGGAAGTCACTGACAGTACTGAAGGTGATGTGGAGGACTGACAGTGAGTGAAAATTTATCATCCAAGGCATATTTATTATGCAGATGTGAGTTAACTCATAATATGATCTACTGAACTGTACCAAAATATCATTTTACCAGATTCGTGGTACACGCAACACATATTTCGAAATTGTATTTTGTAGCAGTTTTGCCATTTTGGTTGCAATAAAAATATAGGCTACTATCTCCCATAATTACCGGATTTGTTGAAGTCCAAAATTGAGCCGGATGTTATTTTTCTTTCACAGCAATTTTGTATACCGGTTTCCAATATGCTTATCAAATTAAATATGAGTTCCCCTAACCTGTAATACACCGGAAGTTGTTGCTCTGAAGATTGAGAATTAAAAATTTAAACGTCTTCATTATAGTTAAACAATAAACCGTCAATCACTGCACTAATATATAACCACATTTTTGCTTCCTACTGGCCCGACTTGATGGAATTATAACTGGTGAAATTAATTTAAAGGTACGATTTTAATATTTGAAGTGAATTTAGATGGAATCCCTGTATTTTCACAGTCCCAATCACTTTTTTTTGTACAACACAGCATGAATGTGGTGTAATGGTTCAAGGGTAATAAGGTTTGGGTTGTGTTTGTTTTTGTTCTCTGACATTGCTTCAAGTATGAGGTGGCTCCTGAGTTTATTCTTCGTGGCCAGGTTATCACAACCTTTCATTATTTGTGATAATGGCAACGCAACTTATCAAGACACCCAGCTTTTGGAGCTCATCCTGCGACAGTTGGATGGATCGTGCTTGCTGGTAATTGCTCATGACTACGATGTTCTACCTAATCGCATCGAAGGTTCCCTGGCAAGATCTAAGAGGATGGTTCTCCTAATTCGACTCGAAGGTTTGGAAATGGAAGTAACTGACCCTCCGGAGCAGCAAACTGTCAACTACACAGCACCAGTGACATACTGGTTCGACTGGCTGCATCTTCCCAGTGCCACCCATCACTCCAACTGCGCCTTGTTCGTCTTCTTCCTCCGTCACCAGAACTTGGAGTCACTGATCCAGGCCACTGCAGCCAGTGTCCTCCTCAACACCCGTCTGCACCACTTCGTCTTCTTCACCAGGGATGGAGGGGTGGAGGAGATACTTCTGCATCCACACTCCAGGATACTGAGGTAAGCAGCATTTTAATAAAATAATAATAACATCATGCATATGGAATTTAGTAAAAGTCAAGTGCACATAACCATTAACTGCTTTACAATAATTACGATTGGTACACTGCATATCAGAAATTGCATCGCCTCTTCCTTAATTTTGCAGATTAAAACTAGTGATGGACACGGAAACGCCATCTCTTCGGACCAACTGTTTCTTCTGCAACAATGGCGATTCCCAGACACTCGAAATTGAAACACATTCGTGGAAGTTGGAAGATTTATACCCGGACTTCACCCTTGACCTTCACGGAAAGAGTCTCTCTGGAGTGTTCCCCTTCAATTTTTTAACAGACAAGGACGACATCAGGGAGCGGTTTCGAGCCAGACAAAGCCTTCGATACATAGAGCTGATGTACTTGGATGTAACGACCTACATGAACTTTCAACTTCAGCTGAAGGTGGACGAACACTCGGTGGTAGTCGAAGCCAAGATGGACGACGGGACATGGATCGGAATGGTCGGATCTGTTCTGTACGGGGAAGCAGACTTTTCTCCAGCATCACTGGCCTTCACTGGTTCTCTCGAAGTCATAGAGTACGGATACCCATACTACATATCTCACCTGTCATTTCTGACCAGGAAACCCCGCGTGATTAACTCCTGGGACACGATAATCCGACCATACACGTACATAATGTGGATCCTCCTCGTTCTCACCTGTGTTGTTGGCGGTTTGTGTTTCTGGACACTTCTAGTGATCAGAAAGAAAGTCAGCAACCCGTTCAACAATCGGCCACCATCACTTTGCCAATACTCCTTCCTCTACGTGTTCCTGACCCTCATCGAGCAGAATCCATCTCTAACTCCTAAATCCTACTCATCTCGTGTGTTCCTGTCTTTCTGGTTGATGTTCGCCATGGTCATCACATGTGGCTATACGGCCAAACTCATTGGGTTTCTGGCCAATCCAGATCATGAAATTCTTCCAAGGTACTGAACTAAATAATAAGCATTTTGCAGACAAAACGAGCTGAGATTGTAGGTGGGCCTGGTGGGGTGAGATTGTGCCAGAGGATTTTTGGGAGTATTTTTACTCGTCATTGCTAACCTTGACTATCCCTCAAATATGTAGTGAAACATGCCTACTAATTCGCTTGCTGTCAGTTGTAGGGCGCACTGTTGTCCAAAAATTGCGCTGGTAAAACCCCACGTGGCACAATCTCACCACATTTGACGGTATACTGTGTGCTTCATGGATAAATACACCCTTTTTCTGACGATCTTACCTTCTCGAAATTTACTGTCTTATGGTTATGACCTCTGCTTTTTTTGAAAATTTAATTTACCTGCAGGAATGTGAGAGAACTGACGCTGAACGGAGGATGGCAACTTGGCAGCTTAGCTCTCCATGGGTTGTTCATTAAGGTGGTTCTGGGCGAATCAGATGTGGAGAGCCACCGACTAGCAGCCGACATGATCAGACTGGAAGACACCTACGACAAGTGTCTGGAGTTGACCCTGAGAGACAACTACGCCTGCATAAGCATAACCGACTACATCATGGTTGCTGCCTATGACTTTGTGGACAAGGCAGGAAACCTACCCTTTGCTCAGATGGACGACACTTCAACTAATGTCTACGCCACTGTCCTCTTCTCGAAGCATGACGTCCTATTGCCCAGGTTTGACAAGATGTTTCTTCGAATGGAAGCGGCTGGTTTGCGCTCGTTTTACAGGGAATACAGCTTGAACAACATATATTTGGAGAAGGTTAAGGAAGCCAGGAGGAAGAATCAGCGCTTGTTGTCCATGCCGTCTCTGTCGCTCAATTTCAGTCAAATGCAAGGCGTCTTTTTCGGCATGGTAATCACATATGCCAGTTCGGTTTTTACATTTTGTGTGGAGATTGTCTTCAAGCGGTATACAGACAACGGAATAATTTTTGTGTCAGAAAAGCTGAAATGACACGATCGTGCTGAGACGTGTGTTTCGCGTATGCAAAAATAATACATTATTTTTATTTAACGCACTAGTACAGCTAATTGGCAATTACGTGACCATGTAATTATTTTAAAATCAAGTTGAATGTAGCAATATTGTGCTCATATTCACAATATTCATACTGCACATAATATTTTCCAAATGCATGAGCTCAAAATCGGAACAAAGCAAAACAATTGCCCTAGTAATTGGTTGTTTATTGGCAGGTGCATAATGCATACATAGACTTGGATTTCAGGGTTCAAGGTCATTCCTCAAGGCTCAAAATGATTGGCAGGATGAATATAGTGGCCTGCACTTGACTATGCAAATAAGCATTGGCTTTAAAATCAATACGGAGACTTCCATATTTCTTGACTTGACTGTTTGAACCTGGTGCAATGTTATGAATGAAAAATAAAAATCTTAATGGATCATCAAATACGAGAAAAATTCTCGACTTCTCAAAGCCTAATTGCGTGATAAAATTAGTAGTAATGCTATGTTATATGCTTTGATAATGTTACGGCATCACTTCTCATCAGCACCATTCCGAAATGATTTAATTGCTTGTATTTCAATATAAGAAATAAAAATTATATTGAAAGAAAATGGCACCTTATATTATGGCATGACTATTACTGCAATACCCCTTCCTCCATATCACTGTCTGTCTCAGTGACTTCAACCTAGTATCAGACCAAGGTGATGTACATTAAAGACGCCATTTTTGTACTGCACGAATTACGTTTTTTCCTTATTGGTATGTTCCTAGTTTTCAGTTTGGCGACGGTTTTGGCATGCCATTTCCTACCTATCATCATTATAACCGCATTCGCCAAAATTGATCATGAGCTAAAACAGTGGTAATGACAGATTTCTGATAATATTAATATTAATTATTTGCGTAATATTATTGAGTAGCAGTATTTTTATTGAGAAATTTGTGGTCATTGACATAAAATACAACAATATTTCAAGGTGATTAGTCTTTGCTGAGAATTAATTCACATATTTACCACGAAGCAGTTTACAGACTCTGTATTACAGTCATTACGCTATGCAACGTGATATTTTTCCATGAAAATTCATCGCCATATTCGTATTCCTTAAGTCACAAGTAACTCATAATTGGCATTCATTTTGTCTTTTATTTGTTTTTGACCTCGGGGCAGTCAAAAACCCAAAATTCTCAAATAACTTATAGCAGTTTTTCCCCCAATTAAGTGGGCCTAAATGTTGCTAGCAGACCATCTCGGATTTTTCTGATAATAATCACAGCTGTACACACACATGCAGTAACACTTCATATCAAGTTTCAGCCAAATTGCGAAATACCGTGGGGAGAGAAAAAATTGCGAAATTTTGAAAACGGGGCCTTTTTTGGATAATTTTTTAAGGTTATTGGAAGTGGTCAAAACCCAATCAACATATACATCAAATGAAACGGAAACGCGAGTAGAATGCACCTATGGAATTTGTTTTTCTGGAAAATGCACTCAGAAAAACATATGCAGCATTTCATCAGTCACATGTCCAAGAATTAGGCTCCATTAAAATTAATCAGCGATAATGCATGTATCTCAAGACTCAACGTTATGTAACCCCCATAGCAGTCAATACGATATCAGAGCTCATTCCTTGTTCATTCAGCCCGATTCAACCTAATCGTTATTATTTGCAGTTTAATTTTTGAGAACCACTAGAACTGTTTGAAAGTAATTACGTAGTACTAAGCAACTACGAATTTTTTAGTGGGAATACTCGGTACCGGTATACTATGATTAGTTATTAAACCTAGTTCAAACCAATCACGCAGAGTTGGCGGATAGATTGAAATAAATTATAAATTTAAAATGTCCCCAGTCTGTAATCTAGCAACATCAATTTAACGCAAGCACTCATTTTATTATTAATATCATATAAAGGCTCTCATGATTTCAAAAATCACTGAATAGCCTGGTATAGTGGGAAACATTATGTCACTTTTGCTCACTTTTGATTCACTTTAAGTGTACACCTTTCCTTCAATCGAGACGCACTGACTTTTGATGGAACTGACAGATATCCATCATCTCACAGTCCATAAGTAAATCACTGCGTAATACACTTCATGAAGTGAACTTTCTGAAGGTTGAATATGCTTTATGGTCAGTGTTTTGCAGTTCCCCTGCGAATAGCAATTTAGCGCAAGTACCCATCGCAATATTTATAGTTAATACAATATTAAGGCTATCACGATTTTAAGCCATTATAAAAGTCACTTTCGGTTCATTTTGAGAGCACACTACTTCTCTTTCAACAGCACTCGAAGATACAAAGGTGAGTAAATACGTATTAAATACAGGCCAAAGTATGGCAGAATTTGGTTACACATATCTTGACACAATACTGTAGATTTTATGTTTCTATATTGTGTGCTGGTAACCAGAATAAGTGACATTTTCATTTGAGGCGTTATTGCTGTTATTAATTTATATTTACGACAGATTAACTATATGACTATCATATCTAAAAATAGGACAATTATTATTGACACGAAAATAAAATTTTGGCTCCTCATTTAAAATAATATTGTGAGGGGAGTTTTAATAACTTATCAACTGTAAGTAACTATTCACCTGGAAAATGGCATATGTTGTTGCAGTTGTCAAATTTTAGACTTCATGTGACATCATAATTATTATGAAAAACAGTGCCCTTAATTAGGGGTACTGTACACCACAACACTTTCATAACTTTGCAGCAAACGTGTGAGGGTGTTTTTTTCGGTCTTTGGTCCGTACGATAATATGCATATTGTAATGTAACATATTCTCCACTAATACATTGATAATAGTATATTCAGACGTGAACATTTTAAAGTTGACTTCCAATAATAATACTGGAGCTGTAATGCACAATATAGAAATCAGTCCTTGTGCTGGTGATATAGTTAAAATGATATTTCACACTATGCCAAATTAAACAACTCATCTGATTCCTAATCTGTACTGTGATCAGCTTGCTTAGAGTTAACTCACATATTTACCACGGAGTTTATTACAACATTCATTATTTTTTACATTAAACATGTTCATACGTTTCAATAAGTTGGCTACAGTTCACAATGACCAGCAACAAAAATAAAAACTGTAATGATGCAAACTAGTAACATACTGTATGTTTCTGTTTGTCCTTTCAGTACTGCTTACTTCTCTGCAGTTAGCTACAGATAGTCAGTGCCCGACTTGATACGAGCACTCTGCAGACAATGTTTTCTCTCCTGAGCACCCTTTTCGTCCTGCTGTCCCCCGTGTCCCTCCAAATCCGCCTTGGAGATGAGGGTGACAACGCGACACTTGAGCGAGAGATCCTCCTTCTGGAGGCCATCCAGACCCAGCTGGACAGCACCTGCCTGACAGTCCTGGCCCACGACTACTCCCGTCTGCCCAACCAACTGGCTCGCTTGGTGGACAGGCCGATCAGTCCAACACTTGACCAACACTTGACTCTGCACATCAGACTCGGGCCACAGGAAGACTCCACCACCACAGAGGTCATAGTTGAAGATCCGACAGTCAACCACACCTCACCAGTGGCATACTGGTTCGACTGGTTGCATCTTCCCAGTGCCACCCATCACTCCAACTGCGCCTTGTTCGTCTTCTTCCTCCGTCACCAGAACTTGGAGTCACTGATCCAGACCACTGCAGCCAGTGTCCTCCTCAACACCCGTCTGCACCACTTCGTCTTCTTCACCAGGGATGGAGGGGTGGAGGAGATACTGAAGCATCCACACTCCAGGATACTCGGGTGAGTAAATATTGCAAACAAACAGACCTCGGCGTTAAAGTTTTTCGGAACACGTACATTTTAAAATTGAACTACCAATGTGGCCTCACTTTTAGGATGTAGCAGATGCGAGTCATAAGAGTAATTACACCCTTTTTGTCTTGCAGTAAAAAGATGGTGGTGGACATGCAGACCTCGTCACGTTGGTCACTATGTTTCTTCTGCGATCACGGAAAAGAAAAAATAATTGAGATAGACTCTGATACTGACCAGCTTCAGGATATATTTTCTGACTTCACTGCTGACTTAAACGGAAGGACGTTTGTTGGCGCTTACCCATTTTATGGCTTTGACGCAGACAACGAAGCCATCAGGAAGAGATTTAAAGAGCGAGAATTTGTTCACTTCATGGAATTTTTAACACTTGATTTGACCACTTATATGAACTTTATGGTAAAGGTTGATCTAATGGAAGGCGCAGTATCTATTGCAGAGAAAATGGATGACGGCACATGGATTGGGATGACGGGAGCAATTTTCAATGGGGATGTAGATTTTTGTCTCGGAACAGTTCATTTCACACCACCCCTTGAAGTGACAGAGTACGGATATCCCTTTTTCCCGACTCAGATGACGTACCTCACTCGTAATCCACGAATCCTGTACTCCTGGAAAGTGATAATCCGACCATACACCAAGGGAATGTGGCTCCTGATGGCCATATCCTGCATCATCGGAAGCCTCTTCCTCTGGCTTCTCCTCCTGGTCACCACCAAGAAGGTCACCTCCCCCTTCCCCAAGCCCTCCCCTCCCCTCTTCCCTTACTCCCTGACCTATGTCCTCCTGACCCTGATCGAGGAGAACCCAAACCTTGTCCCCAGGTCACACTCTGCCAGGATGTTCCTCTCTCTCTGGTGGACATTCGCTGTGGTCATCACCTGTGGATACACGGCCAAGCTGATCGGGTTTCTGGTCAACCCAGTTCATGAGGACCTACCAAGGTATGATACGATGTATACTGCATCTTTCTAGTCAATTTCATGACCTGCAGGCTGCAGTTGTCTTTTAGACACAGATTCTCATAAGATAAAAACTTGACAGATCCTGTAAAATAGTGGAGGGTTTGTAATATTTTAATGCTTTGCACAAAGTAGTGAATCATTATTACAACATTGCTGCCATTCTCTTTAAATAGGAATATTGCAGAATTGACATCCCGACCAGGATGGCGATGGGGATCCTTGGACCTACATGTTGTTATCCTCAGAATCCTGTTTGACGAGTCTGATGTAGAGAATCTTCGGTATCTGACAGACATGATGGAACCCAGGGAAACCCTGGAGGAATGTCTGTTGTCCGCCATTAACGAAGATTACGCCTGCATGAGCGAAACCTGGTATCTCCTCCAGGGGGCCTACGAGTTTCTGGACATGGCTGGAGATATGCCATTTACTCGTGTCGACGACACCTCAACAAAAGCCCTATGCGGAATGATATTTCCAAAACACTACCTGCTTCTCCCACGTTTTGATTCCTTACTTCTCCTTAGGGATGCTGCTGGTTTGACTGAATATTATATGAAGTATACATATTATGTTCATTTCACACAAAAGGTCAATGCAGCCCGAGAGAGAGGCCACTTGTTGCAAGTACCTTCCCTGGCCTTAAACATTAATCAGATGAAAGGCTTGTTTTACGGATTAATGATGAGCTATGGTATTATTGCCTTACCCACATTTATTATCGAGAAGCTTGTTTCTAAGTGTAGAGAGAGAGAGACGTGTAATAAGGGGTGTTGTTGAGAAGATGAATTCGTGAAAGATATTAAATAATGTAGAAGACTCGTTGCCAAGCTTCATATATTCGTAATGCACTGCTATACAGTTACTGTTGTCTGATATAACTCTCTATTATATTGTAAAACCATCTACTGAACCTAATACACTTTTTCCTGCCCATCTCATTGAGATTGTACCATGCTTTCTGAATTCTGAGTCGTGACCTCGCCTTATTTATGTTTTCCTTTCTTCACAACAATTTTGAATAACTTATCGAAACCATTGCAGCCAATCTTTCCCTCAACTCATTCTCTTCTTCGCCAGTTTTATTCATGAGAAATACCTATATATTACCTTAATAATTTTTACACCATGAGCATATCATTTTTTGGGAAGTGCGCTTCATCATAATAATTTATAATATATTTTGTATATTATTGTCAGTAAAGCAATAATTTTCTGTCACGGATGATCACATGAAAATCTCAGTCACTGTTTATAACGTGTTGTCTTCATGTAGCACGCTGATTTTCCTAATCACATACTCATGGACTATTTTTTCTTCACGTGAAGTGCTGGTGTGGGGGACATGTATATCACTATGGCATTACATCAGTCATTTACCATTTTCAGTAGAGCAATAACTGTTGTCCGGAATATTCGGATATAAATCGCGCTGAAGATATTTCATAACTTACATTCGTCTTTACGTATATGTATAGCACACTGACGTTTGTCTTGTATGACATAAACTATATGAAAATAAAACACAATTACCTGAGTAATAATATTGTAAATGTATGTATCTAAAATAACTGATTATATATTAGGGATATACTGGCGATTAGGGCTCGTCAGTTTTTCTTTTTGCTGGTTTATTACAGGTAACCAAAACCAGTGCTACTGGAGTAATCGCAGCAATATTTTGCCAATTCCTGTCTTCAGCCCATAGTCGGAAGGAAGCAGGAGTGAAGGTCAGAAAATTAGGACAAGGTCACGACTATAGCAGAAGGATTTGCACTTGGCATATGGTCAAACAATTTACAACAGGAATTGACTGTTTGTAGGAAATAAATATGTAGAGATATTATTTCTATAGCATATAAAATGGTCATCTTTTACAAAAAAAAATTATAATACCTACCCTCCTGCATCATAAAATAATCAGTAAAATTAACCAGGACAATAAAAAGGACGGAAGTGTTTTATACCTTTTATACTTTTTAAATATTTGTGTGGTACTTCCTGACAATCACTGTGAAGTACAAAAATTGCTTAAATACTATTAAGGTATGTAGGCTAAATATTTTCCCAAGACATTTCCCTGGATCGGTAAATTAAGTAATTTTTCTGTTTACTTAACTAGCGCAATCTATGAGTTCAAAGCGGTTCAAAGTAATAAAAGATGTCTTCTCTGAGTAATAAATAATTGATAGATCAATTATTTCCGTATTTACCTCAAAATGGCGCAAGTCAAACGGACTGATGGTCAATATTTACAACTGAAGGGTGATCTGCAACAACGTCTGAAGTGCCAAAAAAAACTTTTCGGGAGAGAGCTTTATTTATTCTATCGGCCCATATAACCTTATTGCAGAACGACCCTAAAACAGTCCCAAAACAACGCTTCCACTTGAATCTAGCAAGTGAAATTAGTACCATTCTGCGCATAGTCGAAGCGGTACACAAAAATATGCTGCAAAATCTTGCAGAAAGCAAGCCACTTTGCACAGACGTTCTATAGACCAAGACGATCAATTTGACCCGCAGCACCCTGTCCCCTGACCTTGTGGGGTCAAATGGCGGCCATTTTTGAAAAAAGGGTCATTTATTTTTTGTAAATTCCAAATTGCCTCTCCATGGCAATGTTGGTGCCATTTCCGCATATTTCGAGGTCGACAAGTCGATTGGTAACATGCAGGAGGCCATAAGGTCACTAGTTTGTGACCTATGACCTCCGTCTTGAAATTACCCTACTGGGCTATGTCGAATGGTATTTGCGACTAAAAGGTGGCATGTGAGG
>JYFJ02008905.1:0-11110 GCA_000934665.2 Catajapyx aquilonaris | reverse complement strand
TCCTTGCACTGGATATTGAAGTTAAAATCTAGGAAAATGGAGTGAAATGGTGGTATTCCACCCCCTAAAAAGGCTCCGCCTATCACGGGGTAACTTTCAAAAAAAACTCCCAAGAGTCCACACTTTACGGGGCATCCTGTACTGAGGGAACATGCTTACATAAACGATCACGTGGGAGCAACGTGACCTTGGCATATACGACTCAACTTGGCGGGAACAGGGGGGAGGGGGGGATCTGGAGTTGCCATGGTACTTGAGTCACAATCCAAGAGATGGCAGGAGCATATTGAACAGAGTTTGACACTGAAAAGTTCGCCTTCTCTATGCACATCCTCGAGGGCTAAATTCACAAACCATCAGGATATCGTAATATTATGATGTATTAGCCGTCAAAGGTTTAATATAAGGAGGGGGGAGGTCGGGGAGTATGATGAGGATAATTGTTGGGTGAGCATCATTAAGAACATGGCCTACACAGCAGGCCGCAGGCCTAGAAAACAGCGAGCGAAGCGAGTGGTTTTCTAGGCCTGCGCCCTAGGAAAAGGCGAGCGGAGCGAGGATTTTCCTAGGGTTTTCATTGTGTGGTATGACATGAACAATCAGTAAAAGCACATCAGTAAAATATAGGATTCTTGCACAGTCTATTGCATCTCTCAGGGCAGCACTTCATAATTCCATTGCACTCATAATCGCCCATACAGTTGATCTCAGGATCATAGACGCACACTCCAAGCTGGGGGCCAGCTGTAGGAGGGCATGCACCTAAAACATTTCAAATATATTTTAATATTAATGTAGCAGTTTTCAATTAGCATTATTGCAATAATTTTTGGAAAAGAAATGCAGACTGACCTGGACGTTGTTGGGCAGCAGTGAGGCAGATCAGGAGAAAAACCGCAGCACAGACTCTGAACATGATGACCACCTTGAATGAGCTGCTGACATGAGTATGGGTAAACCCCAGAGCTTGCTTTTATACCTGGTGGTTGCGCAACTTGGGGCTAGAATACCTGTCACTAATGGACGTGTTTAAAAAAGAAAAGATAACTGCTCTTGATAGAATGATAATAGAAGGCGCATCCAAGCAGCGGTAGTGACGCAGGTGGGAAAATCTTTAGGCTTGAAAGGAAATTATTAGGTAGCACAGATTGCATGTCACGTAATATGCAGAAATAAGGTAAAGCAGTGTGTGAGTAATGTGTATGTTGTGTGATATAATATTAGGTTTTTTAAAATCAGAAATAGGATATGCATGAAGCATGTCCATAGATCACATGGTAATAATTATCGTAGGTGTAAGTGAAATGTCTGGTGTTTGATAGTCCCGGAGAGTAAATTGTGAATCACAATTCCCAAGGTTTTAAAGTTTCCGCAACAGCAGTTATCAATACTCCTCCTGCATGCAGTAGAGACCATTCAGACGGTTTTAAAAGACTATTGATGGCAAGATTCTAATTACATATATTAGAAGTTGTTCAAAAAGGACAGCATGCTTATTTTTCGGCTTTAAAATTCCCCTTACCTGACGTACAATTATGCAAGGCCAAGTCCTTTAACAAAAGGTAGCATCCTGATTTTTTGCTTTCTGAAATTCCCATACCTCGTAGAAGCAAGGCCATAACTTTTTATAGCAGACGACCTTTTTAAGTGATTCATGTCACACTGGGGAACCCCGCAGAAATGCATTGGTGATTACAATAGAAGCACAGTTGGAATTATTATGATCGACTTTTATGCCAGAGGGTTAACATATGAAAGTCAAAATGAGAGGATGTGGGGCCCCAGACACATGCTTCTGGAAGTGCATAGAATAGATATCAGTAATATTACACATACTGTACATTCACTAAATTGCCATTAAATATTTGGATAACAACTTTCAGTTGGACTTACAAACGTTCCTAATTGCCCAGGTCCACACATGTCACGCTGTGCCAAAATTAGGGAATGATGAGGTGACATTTCGATCAAATTTCATTCGCAATTCAGTTAATGTGTCATGGAAAATTACTGCTGGGTAGGAAACTTAATTTTGCTTCTAACTAGTCTACTTGGAAATTATTACCATTGCACTAATTGACTACACTGTAAATGGCAAAATATTAAAAGTTCATCACTGGTGAGTATCCCATGGAGCATCAATTTTTAATGTTCTTGTGCTGCTTTTTAGCAACAAAAAAGCATCACAAGAGCATTACAAATTGATTCTCTGTGGGAGGAATCTTTTAATGTTTTGCGGTTTGCAGAGTAGAGAAATAAATAGGTGCCACCTTGACAAGCTGCTTGAATGAGGAGACTCGAATTACTTGATACGACTGTAGTCCAGTTCCTTCCCCCCTAATCTCCATCTAATGAATAAACCATTATTTGATTGGCTAGATACATTAATAAAAGATGCGAGAAAGCAGCAGGCTTCCCAGAAAACAGGCCCTTAGCATATGCGGAAGAGCTTCTGTTATCATGAAATGTGAGTGAGAAGTGAGGTCAAAATGTGTGGTGCTTAATGCAACTGTACGATTTATTGTGCTTGTTACATTGTTTTATGGCGCGTTAAGAATTTGTTATTCAGTTATGGGATTCTTGCACACACTGTTGCAGCGATCATGGCAACACTTTTGGCTGTCAGGACAGCTGTGATCGCTTGTGCAGTCTTTGTCCGGGTCACGAATGCAGACTCCAAGTTGGCGGGAAGGTGGGCAGTGTCCTGGCTTAGGGTAGCAGAACTTATAAGTGCATCCGTCTGATTCTGGAGTCTCTCCGCAAATGCAGGTGTTGCAGTCGTTCGGGTATGGGGTCCCAACGGGGCATGGATCTGACAGGAAGTGGTACTTTAGCAGTTGGAGAAATTCTCAGTCAGGTAGACAGGAAATGCTAAATGTTCTTTTTACCTGGTCGTTGAGCCAAAGCTATAGAAGACAGGAGGAAAAGTGCAACGCAGATCCTGAACATGGTGGCAGCCTTGACTTCCAAGCAGTCTGTCAATACTGGCGAATAAAAGACTGGGCTTTTTGTACCCACTTGTTGCGCAATATGTGGTTAGGAATATCGTCATCACTTCCTCTAGTTTTTTATGGCATGGCCACGATAACTAATCAATAGTCAAGGTAGGGAGCTACAGGAACAGCCTCGTGCATCCACCCCGGGGGCGATTAGATTCGTCCATGATGCTTTTTGTCCTAATGCAATGTGTCTTGTAATTGTACAAATCTGAGTACAAACTCCAGATGCTAGGACCACGAGAAATGAAAGATGTGGAGTGATGACTTGTAGCCCAGGCCACCACTCTCGAGTTACTCTGGTGTGACAAGTGGCATTTTAAATTGTTATTAACTGTTGTGAACCTGGTTTACACATACGCTTGGTTCACAACATGTGTGGTCTGCACCACATCGTCACTAATTTTAAAAAATATACAGTATATATTTTTCTTGGCCCTTAGAATGATATGGTGTATGTTTTGGTATAGAAGTTTGAAACCTTCTGTAAGTTGGAACAATTTTAAGCTTTTATTATGAAATAATTTCGTGATTGACCAGTTGATATTCATTTTGTCACTGATTTCATTGCCATTTAGTTTATTACCATTGAAATGCTGTGAAATAATTTTTTCGAATGTACTTGTTGAGTAATGTTGAGAATGTACTTTTACATCTATTCTTTCCCATTAGTAGTCATTTGCTGGTATCATATAAATTTTTGAAATGGATCCACTTTGTTTATGGTATCACATAGAGGCGATTGCACAATGAGGCGAATATTTAATCACTTATGAATTTATGTATTTAGTCCAGGCGAATGCATTGACTGTATTACAATAAATCTACATATTTTGTAGCTGTACATAAATACACTACTAAGCATTGCCGTGTTATTTGGGAGGATTTTTTGGCTGCTTTACCAATTGACAAACACCAGCTGCGGCATTATTGCTATTTTGTGATGAAACGTAACTCACTCTGCAAGTGCAATGATCTGCTCTTTCTGACCTGGTATAAACGAGGTCTACATGGGGAGTAGGAACATGGATTAATTCCACGGGATTTAAGGCTAATTTCACCAGGTCATAATGTTAGATTTGAGAGATCGCGGGGTGAGAATAATTATTACAAGGTTGTAACTGTAATGAAAATCCTATGTAGTTACAACCTTGTAATTCTCACCCCACGAGATGTTACTGTTGACAACCATACTTTTAAATTAATGTACTCTTTGTATGATTTATAATGTATTGGTTGTGGTGCACTTGGCTCTTACTATACCATTAAATTTGCATTGTCAATTTAGGGTCGTGACTTGCGTCTTTGTACCTGCAGTAAAGCATAGATTGAGGCAGAAAGTTGAGACAAGTCAGTATTTCTTTAATTGATCAGTTATTGCAATAACAGCTTTTGGAGTTGTGTGTGCATTACTTAAGTGATTGGTGTTAGTGACAATTCCATGCAGGTATTGCATGTTATCATTTGACAATGCAAGTACAGAATTATTTAGTTATCTGTATGGCATTCCTGCATTTGTTGTTGCAATGTTCCTGGCAGCACTTCATGTGTATAGGGCAGTCATAGTCAGAGTCACACTCTATTTCTGGGTCGCCCTCACATCCTTCAGGCTGCACTGTCACAGGAGGACAAGTGCCGCGTTTTTTGGGGCACAGCATGCGAGTGCATTCGTCTGGTCCATCTGGTTCAGAACTGCAAATGCAATTGTTGCATTCGTCCATGTATGGGGTTCCTTCCGGGCATGGGTCTGAAATGGATGGTGCCATTCACAGATGATGTGATGCAATTATTAAAGCATGATCTTACCTGGCCGCCTCGAAGAAACAATTCCAACCATGAGGAAAATAAGGGTGCAGGTTTTGGGAAGCATGACGCTGGCCTTCTCTGAGTTGCTTCTCGTCTACACTGATGAATTCTAATCACCGTAATGGACCTTTGTGTGTTGCATTATCATGTGAAGGGCCTTGGCTTTTTATTATTCGCAGAAGCATTTGTTAATCATGGGGCACTGGATGCAGTTCTAGGAAATAACAAGTGTCCATTTAGTTAACAGATAATGTGGGGAAGTGACCAGTCATTGTTCTTGATAGTTGCAGGAAAATATCGTATGCACCTCTGCATTGAAAGGCCACAGTGTCGTTCCTAACTCCTAAGCCTAAGTTTTCTTAATTAGCAAATTAATGACTGAGAAGGTAGGGTTATGTAGGATTATAAATTCACTGTTTCTGCAGATAGCATAGTCAAGAGCTATTGCACAAAGAATTACCATGTCCACATTAGCATTTAAGTTAGTGTTTGTCAACTGATGCATAGGGAAGTGCAGTAAGAACAATAATTTTTAATTGTGTTAGTACACATGTTGATATGTGGATCATTCTGCTAGAGCTAACGACAATTACCATATTAACATTGTTAATCCGGAAGCAAGGAAACAGCAATAGGAATTAACGAGTGTTCAGCAGGTTGTTAGGTATTTTATGGACGCTCATGTGCTATAGGGTTCAAACCATCTGTTAATGTGTGTGTGTGTGAAGGGTTGCTTCAAGACCAGGATAAAGTGGCCAAAAGTATTTGAACCCGATAGTACGTGCGAGGAGTAATTTGGTATTCCACAACTGAGCTGAAATATGTTTTCTGGGAAGGGTTGTGTGAGTGTGTTAGCTCTCGTGACACTATTGTACAAATAATAATCAGAGTTTTGTGATTGCACAGTTGACTTTCCAGGGAGAGGGGAGCTGAGTAATGCTGCGTGTTGAAAAAAGGTGACATCCTTGACTTCTTAACAGTCAGTCAATATAGCTGATTCAGCATTTTTTTGTGTGTGCATGTGTCATATATGCAGGTGTTGCAGCATGAAAGACCCACTTAAAATGGGCTATCATCATTATCAACTCACAAGTAGATGTGCGATATTACTGCTTATAAAAATTGAGGACCTGCTTTGGTTTGTAAGATGTTTAACTTCCCCACCAACATTTATGTAGCAACTCGATGCACATATCTTGGCGACTGTGATCCACAAACACCATGTCAAACAAGGCATTTTATTTTCTAAGAAATTATTCTACTGTATAAGCAGTTGTTACCTACTTACCTTCTTTAACACTTGTTGTATCAGACTTCACTTGCACGAAGGTTATGAAACTGTATAGCATTGGCCAGGAAAGACCTAGTAACAAGGCATACATTTGGGTTTGTAAGTGAGGATATTCAGTGTCTGGGTGGTTTCACAATGACGAGCATTTATTTACCACAATATATCTGCACAAGTACATCGAGTGTTTAATTATTGCTTATGGAATGTGGCGAAACACATTTGCTGTTGCAGCCATCCGGGCAGCACTTCTGGTCATTCTCACAGTCGTAGTCACTTACGCAGTTGACCTCTGGATCAAATAGGCAGATTCCAGCTTCACCTGAATTTGGGGGGCATTGCCCTGGTTTTGGTGGACATGCCATCTCAGTACACTCGTCCATGCCATTCCGCCCGCAGAAGCAGTGATTGCACTCATCCATGTACGTGGTACCTTCTGGGCATGGATCTGTGGAGAATTTTCCGTGTTGAACAAAATGGACTGCACAATTTTGGAAAAGAGAGATTACCTGGGCGTCTGGCTAAAGCAGCTCCAACCAAGAAAACAGTAATGACAAGTACTTTCAGCATGGTGCTGTGTGGATATTACAATAGTTGTGTGTGCCAGTCAGTTCTTTTTTAGACCTTTAGGCATGGTGATAGCCAATCAGACATTGCTGTTTTTTTCTGCTTCTCTTACTAATCTACAGTAATCGTAGGAAGTGGCATGTGGTCACTGTTCATTAGATTGGGAATTTAGCTGAGGATGTGTTTTTGATCGATAATAACAGGTTGCAGGTGTTACACTGAAGCAAAGGAGGTGCAATAAACAAGATATAAAAAGCAGGATGGTACTTCTGTCTTTCAACTGACATTACAGTTGCATTGCATTGCGTTATATTGCAGCTCGCATTAAGCGCATGTTCTGCCAGGACACTTCATTAATGATTTCAGGAGTCTCTCCTTTCTTGGTTCAAAAGTGCTCATTTAAATTGTGAAGTAATGAGGTTATTGTGGCCAGTAGCACACTTTTTTTATACAGTGGTTACTATCCGCATCTATCTGCATTTCTGGGATTCGATTAGTTACATTTAAGCAGATTATATCCACCTAAGATTGTTTTTGATTTTGTAGGACTAGATTATGTCAGCTTTAAAACCAGAGGCCAATATTATGTCACTTTCAAACATTTACTTATGAAAGAAGGACAATATGTGCCTGGACAAGGAAATGGCATTATTTGCTTTTTACATGTGACATTGCAGAAAGTACTGGTATTTCCTCTGCTTAAAGTTAGAGTGCAATTTGTGTAATCCTCGTACACTTACGGCAGTCTGACTTGCAAACAGTGATTGGATAGCTTTTATAGATACTGGTACAATATTTAAATGATGTTTTATCAGATGGTGGAAGTGGCCATGTAAGCGAATACTGCTTTGTGATTTTTATGTCAATGACTTTATTTTGCTCAAATACACCCCTTTACATGACTTACATGAAGTGTCATAATTACTCATCCGAGGTATGGAAAATAGGGGAAACACATCTAGTGTTGCATCCATCAGCACAGCACTTCAGGTTGTGCTCACAGTCATAGTCACTCTCACAGTTGGCATCGGGATCATATTGGCAGATTCCAACTGCTGGATTAGGGGGGCATTGGCCCGGTTTTGGGGGGCATTCCATGAGCGTACATCCGTCCATGCCATTTCGTCCGCAGAAGCAGGTATTACATTCAAGTTTGTATAAGGTTCCTTCTGGACATGGATCTGTGGAGGATGTTTCATGTTGAACAAAATGGGATGCAGTTGTAGAAAAATGAGCTTACCTGGGCGTCCAGCTAAAGCAGTTCCAACCAGCAGAAAAATAATGGCACTTGCTATAAACATGATGCTGATGCGAAATTGCAGTGGTACGTGTGTTCTGCAAGCCAATTCAATCTGTGCACCAGACAGAGTGATAGCCTTTCATCCTGTTTGGGCCTTGTGTTTCTGTGTGATTACTTGCTAATCAGGAAGCAAGGGTAGTTGTCATCGGAAGTAACATGTGCTTACCCGTTATTAGACTGGGCTTACAATAGAGGATGATAACAAGACATTCTAGGAAATATTTCAGCAAAATTGTTGCCACTTTTAAAGGTCAGGGTGTGTCTTCCTTTTGTTAAGCTCTTCGTTATAGATCATACTGAAATGAATTTCTTCGAGCATACATTTTGAATTGCCACAAGCATCTGCGTAATTTGAGGTAAAAGCACTGATTTTATTAAATTACTTCTCTTGCAATTACCTCAGTGGACTGATTTTCGAAGTCTAGTACAAGCCAAGGATTCCAGATGTCACAACATGGTCACTTTTTTGTGGTGTGGCATTTACACGTCTTATTTCTTACAGAACCAAGACGCAGTGGGCCATCACTGTAGGGCGGGCCATCACTGTACGGTTTACCCTACCATAGATTTTCACTTTGCATTCTAGAAAAACTATGGTATATTTTTTCGTTGGCGAGACATTGATATTGATATTAGGTGGAATTTCCGTACCATTGCTAGCTTTGCAGTACCATTGTTGGCAGTGGCACTGCTAAGTTTGCAGTATACACTATCTAGAAATGGGACAAATATTCGACACATTTTTTCAGACTTAAATGTTCATATTATGGCTATGAACGGATAATCCACACCTGGATAATCAGGAGTACAGTGTAATTGGATTCTATTGTTGGTTGCCAGTTGTGCCAACTCAACCTTTATTGACTGTAAACAACCTGCCAGTTGGCACAACTGGAAAACAAACAATATACATTCTAGGCTGATTCGAACGCAGGAGATTTTCAACCCGCCTTCTTACGTTCGATTCTATCCATTCGACGGTTGTCACTTTCCGACACTACCGTACACCGAAAGAAAGTGATTCGAAGACAGTGTACTGTACTTCCCATCTGTGAAAGCACCGCATAGGTAGGTCTACACGCGCAGTTCCAAAGCAGTCTGATCACTAATGGTATCGGTCGAATTTCGAGCTTACATTTCTACACCAGTGCATACGACCATTTTTCAATAACCAACGACACCAGGGGGGGACACATAGGGTGGGTGGAGAAGGGGAAAAGGTCCGGGTGATGATGACAGCGGGAGAGACGGAAAAAAGCGACCTTCACCCGCGGAGGTCAACATGCAACTGAATGGGTCCCACCCCCATTGCGCATGCGCTGAACGAGGGCCAATCGGAGAGGTGGTGGTAACTATACATTGCAGTAACAATTAACGGGAGCCAATCGGAAGGTGGCGGCAACAATATGGGGGTGGACCAATCAAAGGGCTTATACATACACCGCAAACATTTTAATATTATAGATACATTACTGCAACACTTATCTGTGTCCAAACACATGACTTGTGAAGGCTCTTATTTTGTTTTTCGTGGTGCTTAGTCGTGGGTCTATCAATACTGTACTGTACCATATTGTTTCTCTCGGCACTCCCCGAAGAACTCGAACTGTTGTTAAATACCGTACATGTACTGCAGGTCTTGCTGTAGAAGGGAAAGGAGCACTCATAGCATGACGACCCTCAGCCTGGAACCTCCCATTAAATGCATGTAATAGATGTTTCAAATATTCAGCATTAAAAACAGCAATATTTGTACTGTCTATAGGAGAATTTTGGAAAAATCTCATTTAGGTACATTATTATAATTTTGGCTCGTTTTACAGTGATTCACTTTACGCCACTATGTTGCTGGAACCAATTAATGGCGTAAAACAGGTACTTACTGCACTAACTTCTGTGAGGCATAGTCAAAACAGATTGTTGCTGATTTTTTAAGAGAATTAGTTCACCACTCATGGTGAGTGGCATTGTGTAAAGCAGAGGTTCCCAAACTTTTTGAGTCGCGGAGGACTTTTCAGGAGAGATATTCGTGACGGAGCACTAACATCATCGAGCCCCAAAATTTCGGGGGCGGAGGGGGGGGGTGGAGGGACAGCGCCAAATTAGTAAATGGGAAGGTGAGGGGCGGCGAAAAGGGGCCGCAGGCAAAAAAAATTTGGGTTCAAGGTCACACAAGAGATTTGAATGGGTATCGCTTATTAAAGAATTCATTTTTTTCCCAACCACTTCGCAGAGCACTTGGAGAAGCTTCGCAGAGCATCAAGTGCTCCGCGGAGCACAGTTTGGGAAACTCTGGTGTAAAGCATTGGGGTGTTAGAACCTATTCGTGTTTGAATATTGCGCCATGTGACACAGGAAGTAGACCTAGATTCATTTTCGCCTCTACTCTGCCAGTGTCAAGATGGAGGTTAGCAGTGAGGAACAATATTAAGAGCGCGCTCTACCCTTCCCCTCCCAGCGAGTTGGGAGCAGGTCGAGGTCCGTCCCGCCAGTTTGACTCCTCTTCCTCTCGCTGTGACGGGCACAAATATGGAGGTATTGGCATGACACTCGAGTATCTGGTCGGGAAAGAGTTGAATTTGCATGTGTTGTGTTTATTTTTCTCCTGTGGCGATATTTGCGGCAGCCGCGCCCAGGTATAGATTTGAACTTCCGCCCGCCATCACTACTTTCCATGTCGGTACTTGTGAGATTTGACTCCTCCAGCTTCTTCCTACGCCGTTTTACCAAAAGTCTGTAAAAGGGCACAAGTGTGGCAGTCCTGGTTTCGCCAAATCTGGGGACAAAAAAGACCCCCTCCATGAGCAAAAAGGACTGGCCGGAAGAAAGAGACGATGTGGCAGCGCAGCGTCGACTGCCCCCCACCTCCACCCCCACCGTCCGTCCACCTCACTCTCCCTTAGTACTACCCTGCTGCTAATCTCCTGGCCCCTTCCCTGGGCCCGCTTGCCGTTCCAACAGAGCTGGGGAGAGCGGGGGGGAGCTGGAAAAATTGGAGGCGGCAATTCAAATTGGCAATACCAGCTCACTTTCCCCCCTGATTGTGAAGCATAGCTGCATAGGTACAAAATGAAAGCTCCATTCAAGGTCCGTCTTATGTATAGTGCATTTGCATCGTAGACTTTGAGCGGGGAATCTTGAGGACAAGTAAAA
>JYFJ02008904.1:0-11112 GCA_000934665.2 Catajapyx aquilonaris | reverse complement strand
TGGTGCCGCGAGTTGGCCGAGCCCGTCTGGGGAGTCGCCAGTTCCGCGGAGAGGTTCGGGAACCAAGCAATACGGCAGGGATAGGGCACTCGGAGGCTATCAGTTATTAGCTCTTGGTATCATACAATTATGCATTTATGAATTGAAGGCTTGGTAAATTGTGTAAGTAACATATTAAAACCCAGCATGAGTCAGAACTCTTATTGGAGAATGTACTTGACTTCAGCCTTTTTCTTATTGTTGTTAATAACCACGTAATCATTCAGATTCATGTTATTAATCCTTCAACGGCAACAGCAGCGATAATATGATAATATGCAGCATATGTCAACAGATGGAGAAGACCTCCTTCCCCCTAATTCGTCGTATTATGAAGACACTAAGTCTGACGAGACTGATGGACTCGTGGCCCAACATGCAGCCATAATTGATCCAGAATCAGAACATGGAATCAGGTTTAACACCAAGGTGTGTTTAATGTTACATTATTTTTATACTGTTGCCTACTGATGTAAAGTTTAGTCAATACCAGCAGTGGTACACATAGGTATATTGACTGCGTTACTGTGCAAGTAGTTGCATGAAGACGTAAAACATGGTCAAGGAGGGATCTTCTGTAAAGCTAGGGCATGATTATAATGAGGAATTAGTGAAAATTGTAATGGGGAATGCCAAATGACCATGCGGTACTTCTTACATCATACATTTGTCACCCCTGTATCTAAATTCCTTCAGCTCCTTCAGCATTTTTTAAGTTATAAAAGTTTTGATGAATGCATAAAGTATTATGGCTTTTTTTTCCAACTCCCCAAGTTTTTGTAGTAAGTGTTCAACTTTGTTCCCCTTTCATAGCAATGCCAGTCAGTATGTATTGTTGCAACACATTTCTGTTCTTGCTACTCCCTTCTGATCAGGAACACTCAATCACTTCCTCTTTTTCCGCAACCCAGGCCACTGCTATTAAAATCTCCGGTAGTGACGGACAACAGGCTGGGGAAGTGCTGTCTGAAGCAAATAGCTCTACCCAGCATGTGCAATCCAACTGCTCAAAGGAAAGGGTGAAGAGGAGGAAGGAAACTACTGTGAGTAATGTGATGGGGACATACATGTAATTTTTACGTAGCGGCTGCATTCTCATGCTCAATATTCCAGGTCTCTGATGTTGGAATGTCAAATGACAACGAAGTAGCTGCGGATGATGGAGCATTTGCTGACATGGGTAACTCAGCAAGCAGACCAAAAAGAAGGTTATCTAGGAGAAAAAATGTTGCGGTGAGTGTCTGTATGCCTAGAAAAGATTCTCTATCTTATGTAGAGGGGCATCTTTTGGTGTAATTTTGAAATGCCAATTCATTTTCCTGCCAGACACTTTTTAATTAATTGAAAAAAAAAAAATGTCACTGCTGCAATTGGCTATTTTGGTTGTTTGGGTCAAAATTGGCGGGTAGGATGATCAATTGAGTTGTTATTGACTTTATGGGGCATTCTGATGTTAATGGGAGCAGGCACAACACTGTGGTATGGGAAGAATACGAGACATTTTTCCTTATCAATTTGGTAGTGACACAAATGTTGAAGAAAAATGAACAATGTTTACTTATGCAGATATGAAATATTGTTAGATAAAGAGTAATATGTTTTCCTCTGTGATGGTAGAATCAAGACTTGGAAGCAGAAACAAGATTTTGTTTTACATTCAAACTGTGCTTCTGAGACATGTAAAAAAATATACAGGGAGTAAATGAATCCAACCGACAAACTTCCAGGGGTGATAGAGGGGACCAGGACAAACATTTTTTACAACATAGCAACCCGTGTCCAGAAACGCCATCTAGAGGGGGTTCATAGACAAGGAACGGGTGCGATCAGACGTGTCAGGCGGGCGGAGTTCGCAAGCTGACTGTTTAGTTGCTAGGTGGCTAGCGGATTGTACACAACTTAGCAATTATTGGCAATAACCTGGCAACAACAGAGCCACTAAGCAACTAAAGTCAGCATGCTAGGTAGCGCGCAGATAATAAACAACAACTCTGTTGTTGCCAGGTTATGGTGAATTGCGAAGTTGCGTACAATCCACGCGCCACCTAGCAACTAAACGGCCGCTCCCTAACGCCGCCCACCTGACGCGTCTGTGCGCACCGTTCCTTGTCTATGAACCCCCTCTATCACTCCTAGAACTTTGTCGTTTGAATTCATTTACTCCCTGTATATTTTTTTACATGTCTCAGAAGTACAGTGTGAATGTAAAACCATTGTAATTGACAAGGGAATTGGACTCGGAATTTGGACTTAGTTCATGGATGGGGGATTCTGAAAGTGGAAAGTGGTGTAACTGGGACGATGAGCTGAGTTGAGTGACACTATTCCCAGCAGGGCCGGTTGTGGGGTTTCCGGCGCCCCGCGCAGCCTGAAATTCGGCACGGTGGTGTTTTAAGACAGCCTACAGTCTATTTCCTTACAAATGCATTTCTGATGTACAAATACTCCAGGTTCACTCAGAGTGTGTTTTAACTTGCCCTGACATAAATCAACATTGCAGGTTAACTCTAAGTGGTAAATATGCAGTGCTCCGTGCCTGCCGCAGTGGCTCCCCTTTTCTTCGCCGCCCCGGTGCCATGCTTAGCGCAATAAGGGTGTTGACCCAACCCTGATTCCTAATGTTTGCGGAATTGTCTTGTTCAAGAGTAGGCTAATTGAATTTTGAAATTGCAAGTAATAACAATCAATAAATGAAAATAAACGACTGTTGCTTTGGTCAACCGTTTACTCCCATTCTTGAGGGAAGGCATCTACATGGTAATTTAACTAGTAATTTGGTGGTTGTGTGTTCGCAGCATTAAGGCCCATACACACAGGCTGTTGACGGTTTTGGTAATTGGTCGTGTTGACACCCGGACCAATCAACAAGCACAACACAAGTGTTGAGCTTGTTTACGTGAGTCATGATTGGTCCACGGCGTCAACGCCACCAAAGACCAAAACCGTCCACGGCCTGTGTGTGTATCGGCCTTTACTGTCTGCCATGTGGTGGCGTAGATGTGGTTGTTGCGTGATGTGGGTGTGACAAAGCCACAATAATGTTCATTGGCCTGCGATACCACAAGACAGTAAATATCGCGGATTCAAAACTGGCAATAAGCGCCTAACTCTGCTATCGCTCCTCATTAACTTAAATTATTAACTATAATGCATGGGCGACGTACCATTTTTGACAGGGCTACAGGATGGACGGTACTGGTGCGATCATTCCAATGCCTCACAGATAACACCAACACAATCAGCGTGGGGCATGCCTTGAGTAATTAATAAAAGCTTAGGATGCATTTTACGGCAACACAATATTACTGGCGCGCAAGAGGCCTCCAGCATCAGTGGCCCAAGAGACACTGTCATCCTCCTTCCTTACTTCTAGGAAGGCTTGCCCCAGCTTGCCCAATTCCAGAGACGCACCAATATGCCGCGGCCGTGAATGATCCTGAATGATGTTAAATTAAACTCATACAATCTCATTCTAGATCCAAGGAACCAAGAAACAACCGCGTTTATTTACATCATTCAGCATCCCTCATAATTTGCCAAGGCAGCTATCACGTTTCCACGGAGAATCGCCTTAGCACGCAACAATGGGAGTGAACAGTTTAAAGAAAGGAATAATTGTTTACTTTCATATTATTTATTGTTATTACTTGCAACTTCAACACACTTTGCTCTGTGCTGCAGAACTGTAAAGACGTGTCTCCCCTCAGCTCGTGACTATTCAAGGCCGCATAGGGTTTCTCAAATAGAAATCTACCCTCTTTGACTTCAGTGGTGAGCAGATGGGGGGCTTACTAAGGCGGAGATGTCGGACTTGTTGGGGAATCTGGAACGGAGGATGGAAAAGAGGTTCCAGGATGGTTTGAAGACTACCTCGGAGGCAATTATTACGGACACCCTAACCAAGGTCATGACGGAAGGTTTGGCCGCTCAAGCCAAACTAGTGGAGGAGCTCCAGATCGAGGTGCAGGAGTTGACTGGCAAGTTAACAACAACTCATGAACGTATCTCGGAGCTTGAGAATAAGCTGATAGACCTAGAAGATCGCGGGAGGAGGAACAACGTAGTGATTTTTGGCCTTCAAGATGCTGAGGAGGGTTGGGACGAGACGGAGGTGTTGGTGTTGAAGACGTTGGCCAAACACGGGGTAATCCCGCCGAACCCGAACTTTCCGGTCGAGAGGTGTCACAGGCTGGGGCGGTACCGCTCCGGAAGGACCAGACCTGCCATAATGATGTTGTCTTTTTATAAAGACAAAGATGCCATACTGCGCAATGCCTTCAAGCTAAAACAATCCTCGATTTCCGTCTCCGAAGATTTTTCTAATGAGACACGTGCGAAAAGGCGAGGGCTGATCCCATTTCTGAAGTTGCTACGTGAAATGGGGCACAAAGCATCGTTGCGGCGTGAGAAGATAAAAGTAGAAGGAAAGCTCTTCACGTTGGAGGAGATGCAAGCCGGACCAGCGGAGTTTGGAGACTTGCACCAAACCTCCAATCTGATGTCGGATCAGACGCATCAGAAGTCAAACAAGACGAGGCCACCATCGACGTCTCCAAATGACCAGCCACCACAAAGGAAACCCAATAAATCACTTGCTTCGAAGGAAGCGAGCCTCCAGTGAAATGCTGATTTGTTACTTAGGCCGGGTTGCACCGGCTCCCGGAAAATTTGTCTGGCCAAAGAAGAGCCAGTATAGTTCATTATTCATTGTTGTCAACAATTCTGTCAACAATGAATAACATGGTACATTTCGCCCAGGGTACGTTTCGCCCGTTACACCGGCTTCAAGTAAAATTTCTTATTAATTTGCGAAATCTTCCGGAGACAAGACTTTCAAAAATAGCGTATAGATCGGCTCTTTTGCAGATGCAGGGAAAGGTTTCCACTCAAAATTGGATAACTGATACGTTGACCTTCCTATCAGGGTCGGACAAGGCTTTTGAAACAAATGAACTAACGGACCTTCAGCTCCGTGCACTACCCCAGAAGTTCGTAGATCATCAGATTGAACAGAGCATGTTAAAGTTAACACATTCTTTCCGGTATGCTTTATTACTGCGACCTGCAAGGTCCACCCCCGGCCAGTTACCTAAAGTTATCAACTCCGATTAAACTTCAGAGAATGATGGCCAATCTCCGCAATGCGCCTCACCCAAGTTGATAATTGAGCGAAAACAATTGCAATTCACATCAGAGGACATTTGCACGTGGTGCAATGACCTCGTACCGTTCACAATGCATCACTTATTGTTTATATGCCCGTTTTTCACCTCTCCGAGAAAAAGTTTCCTTTCAAATTTATGTTCTTTATCTCCGGACAGACAACATTGGATTCTACACGAAACACCGAAAGATCGAATGTATATAGTTTATATAATTTTTTTGCAAATGTGCTTAAGAGGATGGACCTATGTATGTGAATAACCTCTGGCCTTTCTTATATGCAGGCAGAGTTGTCCCCCTAAAGGGGCGCTGCCCCATAACGGGGTTACATAAATAAAATAAATAAAATAAAAAATACTTGCAACTTCAACATTCAATTGCTTTTGAACCAAGCATTTCCGCACACTAGGAATAGTGTCATTAGACTCAGCTCATGGAGCACATTCAAAAAATATACAGAAACCTGCAAGATTTTTGTGGATCTCAACTGCAGCGAAGCCTAATTATTGCTACAATAAGTAATTATGCGGCATTTTATTTATATAAATTTATGTGGGTCATTAAGAACTAAATATATACATCCCAAGTCCATCACTAGTATAGCAAAGGATTGTGTGGGTTTAGATCCTTTTTATCATTGATTCTACATGTTGCAGGCTCCTGTTTATGAGGACAAGGAGGACAGTGACCAGTCCTTTTCTGATCTGAGTGACTCTGGGGATGAGTACATTCCTCCCAGTCTCTCAGATGACAAGACCTGTGGTGTCTTGAAGAGGAAGAGGAAGAATCGAAGAGGGAAGGTATGTGTTGCCATATTAATTAGGGGCCATTTGAGGTTGCAATTTGTCTTTAAGGGAAGGGTGAGTTATTTCTCACTCCTAAGTCAGTTCGTGATTCACATATATGTGGCGAGAATGGGAGGGAAAAGAAGATGAGCATTACATGGGTGCAAATGTGGCAAAACCGCATAACCAGATCAACCCATAAAATAGCATCAGCTGTGTTCATAGTCAACACTGATTGTGAACTAGCTCACTCTGTACTAAAATACCTAGGCAAATGCTGTCCAATAGTTAAAAGCCAGTGCTTCACAGTTGAAAGTTGAAAAATTTGACTGAAAGAGAGCCCAATGAGCGCAAATATATGAATTCTACACCTGTCCATCATGTGGCTCTTCTCATGAAATTTGGAGTGTACCGCTGTTCAAAGATGAATATTTTCTTGCTTGAGCTACCACTTGATTCAAGATTGCCTTTGAGCTGTGGTGGTGTGAAAGGCCATATTTTCATTGATTTTGCTTGCCATGATTGGATCAATGAACAACACTAATACAGTTTAGAATGTGTTTAATTTGTGCAGTAGTAATGTTGCATTTTCTTAAAGGGTAACTGCAATATGCAATCAGCAAAAACAAATACATCGAGAACCACTGGAGACTTCCATATGGATGCTGCATCTTCAGATGATTTGTGTGTGGGCTTGAAAAAGAAACCAAGGGAAGAGACAGCAAACAAGAAGAAGCCAGGATCAGTACACACTCAAGTGAAGCAGAAGTTGACTGGTCTTGAAAGACTCAGATCTGATGGTGGGCCTTACCCATGCAGTGATTGTGATAAGAAGTATCCCACAAAGAAGGGGTTACAAAGGCATTGCAAGGATGTCCATCTTGGTGTTAAGCCTTACTCATGTGACATGTGTGACAAGAAATTTGGTTGTAAGTCTGACATGGTTCTTCACAGGAGGAGTCACACAGGAGAAAGGCCATTCCAGTGTGAATGGTGCGAAAAATGTTTTTCTTCAAGTTCTCATTACCACGGTCATGTTCGGATTCACAAGGCATTGAAATCATTTCACTGCACCATTTGTGGGAAAAAATTTGTTCAGTCAGCACACTTACACCAGCACATGTTAATTCACTCAGGTGAGAAGCCTTTTGAATGTAGCACTTGTGGGAAAAGATTTGGTCGGTCAGGACACTTACACCGGCACATGTTAATTCACTAAGGTGAGCAGCCTTTTGAATGCAGCACTTGTGGGAAACAGTTCAACAACAAAAGCTCCATGCACCGCCATATGAAATTAGTCCATTAGGCAAGGCACAAAGTTGCATATTATGAAGAAAAAACGAAATTTAAGACATGCCAAGATAGACCCACCTATACAGGTGAAATCATGGCTCATTTGAGTATAGAATTGATAATAAACGAATCCCCACTCTAATCAGAGCCTTCTTGTGCATCGGATACAGCAGGAATGCGCTCAAAATACGCCACTGCTTCCTGTGACACAAATTTGTACAATGACCAGTTTATTGACATCTGCCAGTTATTTTCTTTAAATGAAAATGCTGAAAAGTTCAGCAAAATGCAAGATAATTACAACTGGCAAGTGACCCAACAGGCTCTTTGAGAATTTGACAGCTTTGCTGACTTTGATTGGTAATTTGATTTTGATTTGATTGATGATTGGTAATGGAGACTTCTGGTATAGTGGTTATGTTGGAAATGACAAGGTTGTGTTGGCACGGCGAATGGCATACATGCTAGGGCAGGCTCCTGACATGAACTTGGACACCTTGACCTTCCATATATGTCGTGCAGAGTACTCAATCTGTTTGTAAGTGCTTATTTTGAAAGTGTCGATACCTTTGAACATCATTTTCTTGAAGAGAGGTGCCAAATACTGCTTAAAACCGGTACAGCCATCTAGCGAACAACCGATGAATCACAAGATGTTGAGTGCAATAGAGTCCGAAGTCCAGGACTTCGGACTCTCTTCCACTCAATGAAATTTTCATGATTTTTTTTTCCCCATGTTAGAATAAACATTTGGGACTCACTTTCATTCAAAATATGCGCCTTGCCACGTACTACCCCCCATATAATTATGTAACTCGAAATCGGCAAAATGTGGACTTGGGACCTTTGGAAACTCAAGGTTTCATTTTCATGCAAGGTGTGCAAAAAGTCCTTTGCTGCAAGAAGTACCTGGTGTCGGCACGAGAGAACTCATGATGTTCAAAGAAAGTTGCACTCATGCTCGCATTGTAACAGAGCATTCAAGAGAAACGTGACTTGATTTCACATGTGTGGAAACATACTGGTGAGAAGCCATACTGCCGCGATGTATGTCAGAAGAAGTTTACTTATCGAACTGAATTTCGTCACCACAAGAGAACCCACATGGGAGAACGACCATACAGTTGCACCCTATGCGGCAAAGAATTTTCTGATACAAACGGTAGGAAACGCCACATGCAAACTCATGCGGGTGTGTAAATAGTGTGACAGAATTCTACACACCCATTTCATTTGAAGGAACAAGTGAACAGGGATATAGATCCTAATTCCACATTTTCTTGTGAGTATGGATTTATTTTTATTGTGCAAGATGATGTTTATTGACACATCTCAAAAGAAATAAGGACTGATGTTTAACCATTTAGATGGGGGGAAAAATGACTGCTCAGATGTGTAGCTACCAGTTGTTACACCAAGTCAACTTTTGAGGCATGAGACGGTATTGGGAAGCGTGCCCTGTTTTGAGTTCTGTCACAAACAGCTATTCCTGCCAATCCTTGTATACCCTTATATTCTTACCTGCCAATTTTTGGTGAAACAAATGTGTAAGCCACAACACCATGAGAATGCCTTTATTTTTTAAAGTTATCTTAAAATGCATTGTGTGGATCCTATATCTTGATTTTTGAAGAGTCCAGCACCTGAATAAGAGCTGCCTGACTAATATGAGGTCAGAAGAATATTGTACCATACTTTTCTCATAATAAAATGGGATTCTCAATTTTTTTCCCATCTAGTTCGGAAACTTGCTCAGTTACAGGTATTTTGGGGAATGGAGACTAGAGGCAAGTTTTTCTTTTATATTATAATTATACAGTGGAAAAATCAGCTCTCCCGTAAATTAGGCAGAACCAAAGAAAATCCGTAATTAACTTCTGGTCGTCTTCCTTGTTGCCAAATATGCCAGAAAATGATGCACTTCTGCAGATTCACAAATTTTATGTCGTCTTGAATCAGGCTCTCACGAGTAGAATTTTAATAATATAATATGATGGAGTAGCATCACATCAGACTGATCTCTTAAGCCTAAAAGAACATGCATGTAATTAGTACTACCAATTTCTGTCCCTGTCCTAATTTCAGATAATCGCCATGTAATTATCTGAATTTTTTATAAGTCAAAGGAATGATGGAGGTCTTCATCTCCCGTTGGGACATGCTGGTCAAGGACTAGGCTAGGCTTGGTTGTTGGTCGAAAACTGGTTTGTACATTTCGGCAGCAGCAAAACTCCTCCATGCAGGCCCCGCGAAAAATGAATAAAGTGGGGAATCGCTACGCTCCCAATGTTAATTTGCCGACTTCATAACTCGCGATCGGGTTAATCGATTTCAAATCCGAAACAAGATTTACACTCCGCTCACTCCAGTTACCAACTTTAGATAGATAAACCACAACTAGGGCCATTACCGGGGCCACTAGCCGGGGGTCAAAGTTCAAAAAAGTGTCATCGTTACGTCGACAAGGGTACAGCCTAAACGGTACGTCGTAGAGTGTCATGCAATGTGTCATTAGAACTGCAATCTTTCCAGGAGGTGCCCTTCTGCCTACCGTTTTTTGGAGGAAAAAAAAACCTATACTTTTTGAGTTACGAGGCGATTTCAATTGTCAGATTTGTGGCTCTCGCTCTCTCTTTCTGTACCACAGAGAAACTCATCATGACACATGTACATGTACGTCCCCTACACTCCTGACGTGATTGACCAGCTGTCCGTCGTCGAAGTGAGACTCATCAGTCGTGTCAAGCCGTTCCTCAAGATATCCAATTGGAACAAGGGCAGAGGTTCAGTTCGGGATTATGGGAAGTGTCGTTCATTTCGCCCAGAATATTGAGGAGATCTACGAACAGCTGCCGATTGCCGCTCCCGATTCAGGAACCATTGATATGTCATAGTCGGTGGAGAACGTGACCCAGTCTACAATGTCCCAGTTGCGACCAGCTTTTCTGCACGCCGCGTTGCTGTGGCTGGTGGCTAACAACGACCTTTACAGTAATGTTGCCATTGAGCATTTGAGCAGGTACGTCTTCAGAATTTAGGAGTTCAGGACGTGATGGTGACCCAGACATGCAAGAGTAAGTCTGACTGTTTCGTTGAAGTCCCATTGTCCCCATATAGTAAACATCTTGCTCTTTCCTCAAGTACCTGGTGCGCACAGAAATCCATTGTCGAAGGGATCAATACGCACGACGTCGTGTTATTTAAAATACCTAAATATCTTTACATTACTTTATTATGATGACGTAAAGAATTAAATAAAAATAGGCAGTCAAACTGCCGAAAACTATTCTTCCTCTGGGTGAGATTAACAGTAAGAAACAAGTCCATATAGGTGCTGGGGGTTGGTTCGTGTCATGGGGATGTGTGATGATTAAATTTGATTGAAAACATTCGGGCTTTGGGGCTTGGAAGAAATTGGCAGATGTCGCTTTTATGTACTCCTCTGACTCTCATAATCCTTCCCACTTCCCAGCCCCAAAGCACGAATGTTTTGAATAAAATTTAATCATCACACATCCCCATGACACGAACCAACCCCCACATATGGACTTGTTTCATACTTTTAATCTCACCCAGATGAAGAGTAGTTTTCGTCAGATTTACTGCTTATTTTTCTCTTGCAGGTAAGCTGCGCATGTACGTAAATCCACCTGAAGCGAGTACTCAGGGAACTACTTTATTACAATATGTGTACTGTTAAAAAAGAACTGAAATTAGATCAAAAACTTTCCCTTCAGTAAAAAAAGAGAAGTAAGACCTCCGCGGCAGAATGAAAGTACTGAAACAAGGCAGGCGCACGTAAGACCTTCACCAATTGATTTAAGCTGTACCA
>JYFJ02008903.1:0-11137 GCA_000934665.2 Catajapyx aquilonaris | reverse complement strand
TTTGACAGTACACATAACTTATGCTCTACACTATACAGTCTGCACTATGAATCCATTGGAGACGATTTTCGTCGCTTAGAAGTTCCTAAAATTATTTTCACAGAGATAGTCGTAAAAAAAACGAAAGTCGAGTGCTACCAGCCAACGGTTAGTCTGACTTAATTAGTCTGGCTTAATAGTACAGTTGAATCCGGATAAAACAAACTTCAAGAGACTGCGAAAAAAGTATGTTATAACCGAGGTCTGTTATAGCCGAATCGTCACTCAACGAAAACATAAATTTCTGATTTCCATATGGCTGTACTATGCACTATACTAGACAACATACTGATTAATGAAATCTGTCACAAATGCAATATTGGCTCACCCGAAAATTATGCAGGACCAAATTATCCGAAATTTCCTTCATCTGCCGTCTCCCTTTTGCGAATTGTATACCTGGAAAACAATACTGTATTTTCCCACCGAGGGTTTAAGAAATGGTCTGTCATACCGGAGGTGAGGTGAAAATGAGTCTGTTACATCAGAAGTGCAAATACACAGGTCCTAATGGAAGCATGCCGGGACGGCCTTTATAACCAAGTATGTTATAGCCGAGGCTGTTATATCCGGATTCAACTGTAAATCTGTAATAAGTGCAATGCGTTCACACCAGCGGCAGGGTAACATTTGGCTAATAACAATATGGCTAGTGGGTAAACAAGATTGTCGTCTCTAGGTGACGGGATTGAACAAATGAATTAATGACAGAAAAAATACGAGGTAAAAAAATCACAGCTCCAATCCTGTAGCAGTGGGAACTGTGAGATTTTGAACATAGATCCGCACCATCCCACTGCACCTTCGACCTTTTGATGAAGGAACCGAATTCCGAATAGTTATTGAGCAAAAAAATATAGACGTATTTTTTGGTGGTTTTAAATTTGTTGCGGCGTTTTGAAGAGGAATTGAGTTTAGCCGTAAATGGTAGGAATGCACTTCACGACGGTGGGCATCTGTGTTCAAAATTTGGAAGCTCTACCTACAGCAGAACTTGAGTTAGGGCGAATAAAAATAACGTAACAACAAGAAGAAGATGATGATGTTGAAGAAATTCATTGTTGAAATCTATGCTACGGTTTTACTAAGGGGCTATCGCCCCTTAAATGTGCAGGGTGTTCCCAACCGAAATATGCAAAGGCATGTGTTACCGTGGCTGATTGGGGGCAGGAGGGGCTGGCATTGTCATTACTTAATGACACCAACAGTAAGGAGACCAGAACTATTATGACGAAATGCAGGTTTGTCCAAGGTTCAGCAATAAGAAAGCAATGATTGTTTCCCATGCGTCCGGAAAATCGAGCAGAAGAGCACGAGCCCACTTTTTGTGGTGGGCTTTTGTTGATTAATCTGGTGCGGATGTAGTCATACAGGAATAGCGATGCGCAATGTCACCTTGAGATGTGTGGCTAATTTTACATACGCTAACAACCTCTGTTAATGTTTCCTCGATATTCCAGACCCAGGAAACTTATACTGTATATTGAACCACCCTCGTACAATAACATAATTATGAAGGATGTACTAGTACACTACAGCTATCATCAACAGTTCTCTATGAACCCCCAGGAACCTGTGGGCCCCAAAGATCTGCAGAATGTTTGGAATAATGGCTGAGTTACCAGTGTTAGGCTGCATTACCTATGAGCTACTTGATCAGCAATGAGCATTGCTGAGTGATGAAACCAATTGTTTGCTTCCAAAATGCTATTGTTAATTTTGCCCCAAACAATTCCTTTCATCACTGCTCATCACTTATCAAATCGCTAATATGTAAATGCGGCCTTAGGGCTCATTGCCCGAACCTGCTCTTAGGAGCACTGCTGTGTAGGAGTGCCCTACAGGCAACAGCGCTCCTAGGTCGCCAATGGTTGCCCCATCCCAAACTAGGAGGCATCCTTCATTTGGGCCTTCCTTCTCATGTTATCGGGCAGTCACGCCTGGCTTCCACACACTTCTTAATGAAGTGGTTATTTATTAATAAAATAACTGTTCTTGCATGCATTAAAATACAGTAATATTACACAGCTGGAGAATATGTTTTATACTCTTAAACACATAAATTAGCTTATTTAGTCATGCACATGGTCATGCATGACACAATCTCGGCAGGCAGGTTTTGGGCCGAGGCGGGCCAAGGCAAGGAGCCCGAACAGGCCAAAAAAATGCAGAAAATTATAGTGAGGCTGAGAAAAACTTAATTTTGGGAAGCGCTGTTTAATTTTATCACCCACATTTCTGGCTTGCCATCGAAACATTCAAGGAGTATTTCGGATGAAAAACAGCCGATAGAGGCGTGCAATATACTTAATTATGATTGCCCAAATGGTAATTTCTAAATTTCAAATAAATTATATGGTTAGATACACAACGATTTGCACTATCCTGGAAAACTTGACAGGAAAACTTTTGCGGCCTCTGGTAAGTGTTGAATAAAAAATACTTTTTCAGCTTAACGTTGGCAACGTATCAAAAAATGACACATTTCTGGCTTCTTTTTGGGAAAAAAATTTACACAAAGAAGATAGGGAAACAACTTGCACATATCCTATGCTGATTGAAACACGCGTTCGAACGATATACAGCATGATATTTTCGGACCATCTGCCTAGGTGTTGTTTCGAATCAAACACAGGGCTCAACAAATTAGGGAGCGCTCCCAGACCGGTAGGAGTGGGTCTAGGTACTCCTAGGAGGAAGGAGCGCTCCCACCTCTTAGGAGGGGTTGGTGCAATGAAATCCCTTCGTAGCAGGGCTCCCACCTCCTAGTAACAGTTCATGCAATCGGCCCTTAGTCTGATAATTGCAATGTCAGTATTGGCAGTTATTTTTGGGTACTGCCAATGCCTGCCTGCAATAAGTCGCACATTAAAGACAGGAAAGTTTACATAGATTGTTTTAGAAGAGAGTGCAACTGAACACGGAATATAAACCAATCTCACTCCAGTCCCAAAAGGAATGGCACTCGTGTCTCTTGAACATTTGGTATTTGAGACAGAGTATCCCTGCTCATGGTTCGGTTTAACACAGACATGCATGGAATAATTTTTGGTTTAATTTTTGAAATATTTTTGTTTTTTAATCCATGAAAGTCCCCAAAACGAAAGTTGAGATAAAACCATGTAACAATTCAGAGGGAAGTACGTATAATGGCATATTTCTTTGTATGTACAGGGCAGAAATCCGCAACCTGAAGAGTGATATACGTCGTCTGTCCCTGGAACTAGAGAAACGCCCTGCTGCGCACGACAGTCCATCTAGAATTCCTCGAGCTGCCTCCACCACAAGGTCTCACCTGCCTCCATGCCCAGTACCTCGCAAGACATTGCCTTCAACATCAACTAGTAAACTCCCAAAGCCATCTAGAAATCACACCACCCCACCACAAAGTCCCATCAAAAATAACACATTCCTTGCTAAAGACATCCCAACTAAATATATCATAAATCGAAAAAGATCTCAATCTCCTTCTAAGCTGACCCCTGCAAGAGAGCTAGAACCTCTCTGCCTCTTGCAGGCTGCAATCCGAGCCCATCTAACACGCAAGACTTGTCTACTACATGAGGTTGAGCCTGAGCTGCGAGTGATTCAAGCAGCACTACGGGCACATGCCTCCAGGAAATCCTTTGTTCGCAACATTTCCATCGAGAATATTTCAGGTGACTGATTAAAAGGCCTGGGAGCAAGTAAATGAAAGCAGCATGTTGATGACAGGAGAAGTACAACATTTTGTAATGTAATCATAATAGTGTACTCCTGATTATCTGGGCCTAGATAGCATAAAAATGACCTATTCAGGGGGTTTTAACGAACTACTCCGTATACTGTACGCTGCTTTAAGTAAGGTTTTATCAAAATAATGAAACTTCCCACACATTTGTAGTTTGTCTCCTGGGAAAAGGATGTGATGTTTTTTTGTTTGCAAGACATTCAAATTTTTTGGGACTTCTAATTATTTTTATTGTTTTGGCGATGCATGGATAATCCGCACGGTCCAGATAATCTAGAGTACAATGCACTAGCTCCAACTTAGGATGATCAGGTACCAACCTATTTGCACAGTGTCACTAATTAAACCAAAACATTCCTTACTTATAATGGATCATATATTTTTGTAGTGCCTTCTGGAAGGCAATAAAGTGTATAACTCTCTGGAATGCCCCCATTTTCTCATTCTAAATGTAAACCTGCTGTGGCACGACCTAGTACATGAGACCAACAATCATGAGACCAACAATCGGGAAAGATGTGAACATGGAACCAATCTTCTTTTTGCTTCCGGAATCAAATGGAAAATGAATTGGCTGTGATGTTTACTGCTCTTCCCTAGGTCGCAGGTCCTGCCACAGATCTGTGGAATCTTCACGTCCTGAATAGATACAACAGTGGATAATAACATGTTATTCACAGGGTAGAGGGTCCCCCAACTCTTAGTCAACGAAATCTGCCAAAGGCACCCCTGGAACCCCACACTTTTCAAGTTTCTAAGGAGATGCCCTCATACTGTTGTGTGAGGGCATTTCCATGGAAACTTGAAAAGTGGGAGGTTCCAGGGGTGCACTCGGCAGATTTTCTGTTGACTAGGAGTTGGTAAACAAAACGATGACTTAAGGTTGAAGCAAAGGCGGGCCCACCTATAGGTTAAGGTGGCGCATTAGCAAAAATACGGTAGGCACATTTTGGAGGGAACTTTATTTTTTGTGGCGAAATGCGGCTTTAATCTGGGAAAACACGAACTAGGGCACCTGCGCAAAGGTTTGGCCTTTACAATGATACCATACTCGACATGACTGCATTAAAATTGTGGACATACATTCACAAAAATGTGTCCAATTTTCACGCGATTTCTGCCGCCGTGTTATTCAAATGGGCTATTCGTTCAACTCGTCCTAAATGTCACTTTCAGGCCGAAAATGGGAAAAAAACGAACTAGGGCACCTGCGCCAGATCATCTACTATGTTTTGATGCAATTTCTGTGTCGATTGAACCATTTTTGTGGTAGACATGTTGGATCCCCAGATGCTGTCATGCATAAGCGAGTTTGTTTAGGTCGTCACCAAGGGCTTTGCATTGTTACTGTATTTTTGCTAATGCGCCGCCTTAAGGGAGCACAGTAGCAAAAATACAGCAAACCGTATGGCTCTGCAGCTATAGCTGTTGTTTGTGCAACAATAGAAGGCATTTGTTGCCCCCTGTCAAACAATCCCCATGGCCCCCTTCCGTTGCTATGCTGCCTTCCTGTCCTACATTTGAAACTAATAAACATGTGTCTAAGCTTTGTATCTCTCTGGTGACAATTAGTGCCCCTGGCAATGACCCCAACGAACTTGTTTATGTATGCAGCATAGGAGGTTTCGACATGCCGTATGGCCTCAAAAATGGTTCAATTAACACAGAAATTGCACCAAAAAAAGGTAGATGATCTGGCCCGGGTCACCTAGTTTGTCTTTTTTCCATTTTAGGCCTAGAAATGACCTTACGGCGAGCTGAAGTGAGAGGAAACAGTGTTTGAATAACATGGCAAATAAATCGCGACAAAATGGGACACCTTTCTGCACCTGTATGTACACAATTTTAATGCAATTGTGTCAAGTATTGTATTATTGTAAAGGCCTAACCTTTGCACTGGGCACCTATGTTTTTCTGCTGATTAACGTCGCGTTTCGCCACAAAATTAAGTTCCCTACGAAATGCGTTCTACCGCATTTTAGCAACTGTGCCCTTTTAGTTACAAAATTGGCACCAGCTACAAACAATTTTCAGATAGATGGCATACATAACATTGATTAGTTTCCAATTATCCGTTGATTAATTTTACAAATTCATCATCTCATTCCATATAACTAACACCCTTTACAATGAACTTTTTGGGCAGATGTCCTTGGTTACTATCCCAGATCTTAGGAACATTGTACTGATGGATCCAGAGTGAGCATTCTAAGGCTCATTTCCACGAAATCACATATAATCTTGGGTCACATTGACAAGTGATCAGTGGTTTGAACCTGCCAGTGCTAATAACCTCTGACTATAAGTTTTCCAAAACTGAGATGTCACGTTGCACTCAAGGACCACAGCATGGCAGTAACATTCAAACAAACACTACTGGGCAGAGTACATATTTGTCAGCAACAATGCATGTCTGCCATCCAATGTTTAAAATGTGTTTAATTTTGTTAAGTGTTATCAAACCTTCGTTAAACAGAGTGTAAAATACTAAAAATAATGCCCCAGAGTGTTCATGAACCAGAGAGTAAGTCCACCACGATGAATTTTGATGGAATAAAGGACACAATGTTTCCCTTTGGATCCATGGCAACAGGAGAGTTTTCTGAGTACGGAATTGAACTTTTCTGAGCTCCTGTGACAAAGTTGTATCTTCTGATCCATCCAGACTTCAGGTGCACAAACAGGTCACTAGCGGTGCAGTAAACTTGCAAGGCCCTGCAAATATACAACATAATGAACAAGTTATACTCTGTCTTTTAAAGGCTTGGACTGGCACTGTAGTAGTCATCATTCATAAATAAGTCAAATAATAATGACCCATAATGACCACATTGCTAAACTCAGTGGCTGTCGCCACTGCTGAGCTCACCTATTGGTCAATCTCTGCCGAGATTAACAATGCTTTTGCTGCCTACAGCATGGAAAATGAAACGGATGTCTGACATCATCGTTTCTTACATTGTTCTTTTTTGTTGACATTGTTTACTCATACTGTTGTGTGAGGGTATTTCCATGGAAACCTTGATGATGTGAATAGTGGCACCCCCAAGTGGAGAGGTGTGAAACAATTATGTTTATAAGCTACCACATTTGCAATAATTATTATGGCTACACAATGTTGGCATACCTGTAACATGGAGCATATTGCATGTGCATGAAGTCCAACAACACACTGCAGATGTCAGATTGTAAGAAAATACATCATACACATTAAAAATCCAGCAAAAGTACGTAATGCAAAATTGAAGGTTATGCAGTAAATGTAGACATAAATGTAGAAGCTCCAACGTAGCAGAGCTTACAATCGGACATCCGTAGTGTGTTGTTTGGACTTCATTCACATGCAATATTTGGTATAGCCAATTACGTTCTTAATTGCATAGATGAAGCGTGTTGTCACGAAGCTTCAACACAATATCCCTCTTATTACCATGCTCCTGACCACTCATGATCACAGCAATCTCATTGCAAGAAGGTTGATTGAATCGACCATGGTGCTCACCTTGTGGTCACTTGTCTACATCGATAACCAACTCAAATTCCAGAGAAGGAGGACTCTCAGGTGCTAGTTTGCAGCTTTTTTTTTGGGCCCATCTTAAAATGGGTGAGGTGTTGATATTGATAGTGTACACCGGTAGGGTGCAGGCACTGAATCTAGTAGTGAACAGTTATGCTATGTGAAAATACATTGAGAAGTCGAGGACAAATCTGCAATGTGTCCGTCTCGCAAGGCGGCCGAAATGGAACTCTTTTCAATTATCAACAAAACATCAACATCCCCTAACTACACTAACAGTCTCGCAACCAAGGCAACACTGTGTAAACTTGAAAGTGGAACAGAGTACAACCAATTGAGTACAAAACACTGAACACTACAGACACCTTGTAGAAATGTAATAACACATATGGGGATGACGTTAACCAACCATTACGTAATAAATTCGAGGACAAATTCCCTCCCTATATTACTGTAAAATAGGGAGTTTAAATCAATTGATCGATAAATAAACTGATTGAATTCGGGGACAAATCGGCAGTCCGTCCATCTCTCAAGCCGGCCGAAATGGAACTCTTTCAATTATAAACAAAACCTCATCATCACCTAACTACAACAGTTTCGCAACCAAAGCAACAGTGGTTAAACTCGGCTAGCAGAGAACGAATGGACAAACAGAGGAGTTGTTTACACCCCATTGTGCATGATTAGAATGCAGGCCAATTGGGAAGGTGGCTTTTTCGCCTCCTGTGGCTAAGGATGACCTCGGAGCTCAAGTCCAATGTGCTAAAAACCTTCCCAGTTAAAAACTACCCCTAATGATAACCATGGGGCATATGTCAAGGCCTCCGTATTGATTTGCATCGGGAACAGACAGACAGACATACGTTGATAAAATATGTATTAGATAGATTGTGATTTTGGAGCTTTCTACTAATCTTCCGGAGTCTTAAATGCAGTCGATAAATCTGGAATGATTATGATAGTTAATTAATAAAGAAAATCTGGAGAACCACGAAAGAAGAGAAAACAGAGAAAAGCATCGTTCAGCTTGATCTCTGTTCGGACATGTTCGAATTAGAATTCCTTAGAATGTACACAAGGCCTACTCTCGACCCTTGTACTGGGAAATTAGAAAATTTTCCGTACTCGCCAACATGAACTTCGACTTAAGGAGACTGAAAATGCATTGATATCCCATCGTAAGGCCCTGCCAGTACTTCGAGTTATAGAAAATAGAGTTAGGGAAGTTTATTTCCTATTATTTTACATTGTGACCAACCAAGCTCGTCATTTTCTTCGACTTACAGAGGACTTCGACTTAGGGAAGTTCGACTTATATAAGTTTTACTGTACAAACGGAAAAACGCGGAATATTTGGGGGGCTTTTAGACTCCAAACATTGCGGATTTTGACTTTTCCTGGAATCAGGGAAGCATACGACATGGGTGTGAAAAATTTCATTGCTCTCAGCACCTGGGAATTGGGTTAAGTAGGCGTGATAAATATACAAATATATGTACAAATTTTCAGCTTGATATTAATAGGGATTATATACTGTATATACCTAGAGGAGGGGAGGTGTGGTGGCCGTGATGGTAACGTCACGGCTTGCTGAGCGAAAGGCCCCAGGTTCGATCCCCGCCTGGGGAACTTTCCTTTCGCCTGCGTCAGGAGGGTCTCTGACCTGCACCAAGGAGGTGCCTGGCAACCTAACCTCCTGGGGGACAGCACATGACCCAGTTGTTGACATTGCACTTGCACCTACGTTCCCTCCCCAAAAATCCCTTCCCCCACCCGACATCCTTGACTCCTTGCACCGGTGTATGAAGAAAAGTGTAATACACATAGAAAACTGATGGTGGTGAGCCACCCCCCTATAGGGCTTAGGCCCACAACGGGGTACATAAAAAAAAAATATATATACCTAGAGGAACTACTCCCTATCCTTTCCCATTAGCCAGGCTGAGGGGAGGTGTGGTGGCCAAGATGGTAACGTCTCGGCTTGCTGAGTGAAAGGCCCCAGGTTCGATCCCCGCCTGGGGAACTTTCCTTTCACCTGTCAGGAGGATCTCTGACCTTAACCAAGGAGGTCACTGGCAACCTAACCTCCTGGGGAACAGCACATGACCCATAGCTACGACATTGCACCTAGGACCCATGTTCCCTCCCCAAAAATCCCTAACCTTTCCCATTGTCCCTGTTTCCCTGCACCGGTGAATGAAGTGAAAATATATACAGAAAACTGATGGTGGTATGCCACCCCCCTATAGCTCCCGTAAGGGACATCACGGGGCAAAATAAACAATAAATAAATAAATTAAATTAAATTAATTAGCCAGACTGAGGCATCTAGGGTAATATTGTATTCTGGCAGTTGTGTAGCAACTGGGACAACAACCATAATGACAACTGGGACGACAATTAGTGCAATAATGTCACGCGTACCTGCCATCTTTACTAGGGTAATATTGTTGCCTGCCTCACATTTCACCCCGAGTATTTGCTCTAGGTCAGTGGTTCCCAACCAGGGGGTCGCATTGTGAACCACCCCTCTAGGTATGCGTATATATTATAACAGAGCTCTTTGTTCCAGAGGTGTGTTTGGCAGATTTCCATTGACTAGGAGTCTGTAAACATAACGATGACGCCAGATCATTTTGTTTAATGGACTGTACATATAAATTTTTAATAATTTTGTATATGTGCAAATCCAGTAATGATGACAGTGACGGTATACTAATATGAACTTTTTCATTTGCGATGTGTCATGTCAGCACTCAAAGAACTTTCAGATTTTGGAGGTTTTTGGATTCTCAACCTGCATTAAACAGACTGTAATAAGGGGATGGGGTAGGATATGGCTGAACATGACAATATGCTCAAAAGTTGCAATGAAACAAAGGTACCTGACAATTTAGTGCCAATTTCACCACTGTGATATACTTTCTGATGAGGGTTTGAACTTTGCATGACATGGATCAAAAAAGCCGCCAGTCACCAGGACACATTTTGTGGACAGCCCCTGGAGGAATATTTCAAAACTCGCTTTGCCCCTGCTTTGCCCCTTGGGGCTGCGCCCCAATTGGCGCGCCTTCGGCGCTATGCCCGTATTCCGCCTAATCCATCCGGTTACAGAAATCAGTGACATCACCGGTAGCGATGAGGAGTTTCCGAACGTGCCCTCTCTGACGTATCGTTCAAAACAGCGCTTGGGATGACAGGTGGGACCGTCTGTGACGTATCATTCTCACGCCAGGTTTGAGTAGTGTAAGCAAATCCCAGGGGGTGTATGGGAGGGGGTGGGCCATTGTTCTCCTTCTTTACGACCATATGCGGGCAAGGCCGCTCGGGGAACCGGGGGAGTTGGCGGTATACATTAATTTCGCGATATCGGGTTTGCGTCTACATTTAATTTGGCGATCTCGAAAACGGCTGGGAAATTCGCGGTTTTGAGGATTTTTGGATATTGTAAATCGGGTGCAAGGAATCCAACGGCGTAAGTCCGACGTCTCTCCGACCCCGGGAAGTGCGAAATCTTTTTCATCCTCCTCGTCGGATTGGGGCTTTATATATATTAGACTCGCTTTGCGAGGCGGGGGGGCTCCGCCCCCCCACACCCCCCCTTGGGGCTGCGCCCCAATTGGCGCGCCTTCGGCGCTACGCGTTCCTGCCCGGGCGTACCCAGCACCGCTAGAGAGCTGGAAATAATAACCTGGAGTTCGTCGTCAACGGAGTGACCATGTTCCGCCTAATCCATCCGGTTACAGAACCCGTGACGTCACCGTTCACAAAACTGTGGAGTATTAAAATGCGCCCTAGGTGACGTATCATGAAAAAAGGCTGGGTGGGATGAGTGAATGGAGCTGTCA
>JYFJ02008902.1:0-11476 GCA_000934665.2 Catajapyx aquilonaris | reverse complement strand
TACCATGTCACACTTCATTCACACTTATTTTTAAAAAATAATAAAAAAAAAAAGCCCATCGATGGTATCTCCACCTTGACGTGGTGGTGGGCCTTGAGTTCTCCAGTGACCCCATAGCTGCCTGCTGGCACAGTCACCTGGGCCGGGTTGGGGAATATAACTAAGAGAGGTGCCGGTCTTTCAATCCTATTCTACATTTACTGCACAACCTACAATATTTTTATACTATACTTCTGCCGGATTTTTGCGGTGAAAGGGTTTTTTCTTACAATCTCAGATCCGCACATGCAATATGCTCCATGTTATAAGTATGCCAACATTGTGTAGCCATAATTACTTCAAAGGTAACTACCAAATCAATGAGTTACTCCTATGGAAAAGTACTTCCGGTTTTGTGACATTGTGTTATAAGAGTGTTGAGATAAAAATGTATAAATTGCCTCCTTCCAAATCACGGAAGCATTATGGTTCCTTATTGGTTCAAACACATTACTTACTTACTTACTTTACTCCTATGGAAAAGTATTTCATAACCCGAGCAACGCCGGGTATCCTGCTAGTCAATAATATAATGCATATCGCATACTTCTGATACCAAAACAAAAAGTTTAATGAGACTGATTAATAATTGTTTTCCAGGTTCCCCATCATGGATCGTTTTGCGGAAAGAGTCATGGGTAAGTATTTTCTATGAGATGAAGATGTGAAGGCGCTTAAAATAAACCATTCAAAGTAGGCTACATTCGTCATTATTATTTCGTTTTAGATATGGACGGCAGCGAGCTCCAAAATTTATTTGATGAGTCGGGGCCAATAGGCTACAGCATCGCCCACTTCCTGCAGGAGGATTGAGACGAGGGTCCCCGGGACGTATGGCAGTATGTCCCCGACAATGCCGTGGTGGAATTCACTGGCCTCGAATTTATCAATCTTTTTGATGAGGAGGGTGTGGCCGGCCGCTACATTGAGAGGGTGGAAGTATTTAATGGCGGCCTATTACAGGAGCTGTTGTTGCGGGTACACGTGGAAGCTGAAGCTGATTGGCTCAACAATACCTGGCCGACGAGGAAAAGCCCAAGAGGCGGATTAGTGTAATGAAGCTTGTACGTGATGGGCACTACTACAGTGTGTATTTATAGTATTGGTGAGTTTATGGGGGTTTATCTCCGTAAATGGAAGAAGTTGATCCAGCGGATCCGCGACCTCGAGGCCCAGCTGGCTTCCTCGCGGCGGAAGGCAGAAAAACGGAAGCGCTGCCGCAGTGAGGGGCACGCAGTGACGATGGGTCAGAACCCGGCACCACCTCCTCTTACTCAACCTCCGCCGACGAGGAGGCTGACGACCCTGCCCCTCCTCCGTCCACCACCGCCAACTGCCCAGCGGACACTCATCAACCTGCCCAACCTGCGGCCATCAACCTCCCGGAGGGGGGAGGTGCCCCGCCCCCCGTCGGAACCTCCGCCAACACGGGCACGCCAGTCGTCGTCGGCAGCTCAGTCGGTATGCCAAGTTTTTTCCCCCTCGGAATCCCCACTTAACGCCCCTCCATGGCCCCTCCATTCATTCACTGCCCTTCCATTCATTCATTCATTCGGCACGAGCCCACATAATAACACCTGTTTTCCCCCTACCTTTTTTCAGAAGCAGGCCCGGGGGCTTCCCCATCCTCCCAGCCCCAACAGGCCCATCGCCGCACTCCCCTAGTCCGGGTCTCGCAGCATTTTTAGGCAATCACGTATTCAGTGTAGGGGTGTACAAATATTTTGTCATAGTAGCAAAAAAAAAAAAAGTGTTCAAGGTGTAATAAATGTCTTATTTATTTTTGCATGCACGTATAACAGGTGGGGAAGAGTCAGTTATTCTGCCCATGACTTTGGCCTGTGTCAGAGTTACGGCGACCCGACCATAAAGGCCCCGCGCCAAGGTATCTCCTCATCCACAATGATTCAAAAGCTAATCAAGAACAAGAATTTACATTTACTGTCCTCACAAAATGAGCTCCAATCAAATGATTAATAGAATTTACGTTAGAGAAATTACACTTATATTTTAAAATTAAACTGAGCCAAATAAGATCTGAAAAGCTGATAGTTCACAACAGTTTAATTTTAATGTACATTTAATGCAAGTTTTTCGGTAAATTTGTGCAATTTTAAGATTTGATTGATTGTACCTGTGTGTGTCGAAGTGCAAACGCAGTCCAGTGCAAATGGGGAAAATTACATAAATGAGTTTTACCACGGCTGTCCGTCATGCTTCTCCAATAGGAGAGGTCCCTTGCATGAAGACCCGCACTCCGTCATGGATATTAGATATCATCGCACCATAAAGAGGGAGGAATCGGTTCAGCAGAGTGGGAATGTAGAATTTCACGTGATGTGGGAATGCAAGTTTAGAGCTGAGATTAAAGCAAATCCGGCTGGGAGGTAACTTCTGTTTTGCCAGTAGGCGACGATACGTGTATGTGACAAGCAAACCGTTTGATGATGTACCTTTGTGCCACCCTACTACTAACGTTATTCTTGGTGCTCACTGCACAGGCTCGCCTTAAACTGTACGAGTATCTCGCAGAGTTGAAAGACAGTTTGCGACACCGACTCTGTAATTAACGTAACCCGACCTGGAGATAACCTTCCTACCGGTGATTATTTGGGGGAGCTGACAAAGAAACTTGAAGGTTATGGGCCTGGTGCATGCATAACACTCTTGTGTTCAGGAGGACCCAAGAATTACGGTTACATTGCGCAAGATGCAGAGAATGTAGGATCAGTCTGTCTGAAGGCCAAGTAGTCCAGTGCATTTAGGCCAAATTTGTGAGCAACCTAGACAAAAAAACAACAACAGCTGATGGAGTTGACCGGTAGGCCTACGGAGGAACCAAAAACCCAAATGCCTGCATCGAAAAGGGGCAGATGCCACCTGTGCCCACCAGTCAAGGACAGCAAAGTATGGCGAGTTTGCCGTGTGTGTAAGAAACACGTTTGTAAAGAGCATTCCGTAAGTCAAGTGGCATGCGCAGCAGTATGTAGCCAAAAGTAATTGGGCTCCTTGAAACTCACTTTTTTATTCAGAAAAATTAATAGGCCTATATATTCGGAAATAATCCTTTCTTCGACCAGCACGCTCCCATGTTTTTCCACACCAACAGGAAGTCAAGCGTTAGTCCACCAGATCCAGTTCTGCCACATGATAAGGAGACTTCCATTACATCTGCTGGGTACGTGTCCAATGTAACACATGATATCGATAGCGCTTTTTACGCTCTACAACCTTTGTTCGGGTGTATTTGTCTGAAAGTGTTTAGGGAAGGCACAAATTAGCAATAACAGAACTTTACATCTGAAACCGCGGACCAACGTCGTATATCCGTGCCTCCCGTACCCAGCTGGTAGCAACGGGCGTGTTGTGTTGCTGTTTGCTTGACAGATTGAAGCATTGCGAAGATTTATGGGGGAAGGAACTGAGGGAGAGGATGGTCAAGGAGAGAATTGACAACACTACTAACTGGCCCGACTACAGATTTGTAAAGATAGAGAGAGAAGAAGACCAATATCTGGACAGAGGAAATGATTTTTTTTTTGAAGGTGTTGGCGAAACTAAAGCTGCGTTCACACTAGAGTCGTTTCCGATGCCGTTTTCACTTTCGCTTTCCGTTTGCGTGAACCGACCAATCAGAGCCCGACGTCTGGGTGGGCGTGGCATTCCGATAGGGTTTCCGATACCGTTTAGAAATGTTCGTTTGCTCCAAATTTTTCGTCTTCGCTTTCGCTTTCCGATTGGTGCCATCCAATCAGCAGCAAGCATTGGCGCGCCGCCTAGCAGCAGAAAACTGAAGGAGAAAACAGAAGAGGGTGGCTATGCGGTAAGTGCCGGTGCGGAACTTGTGCGGAACAGCGATGGCCACCGACCAGGACGCAGTGGATGAGCTCCTCATTAATGAGGTCCGCAAACACATGTGCCTCTACAATGTACGAGCGAGGGAGTACCGCGACCAGCGACTGAAGGAGCGGGCCTGGCAGCAGGTGGCTGAGGCCATCTTTTGCGATGGTATGTATGGTGGTGTATCAGTTCGACTAACATCCACAAAGCATTGCCCAATATAAACCAGCCCACAATATTATGTTTTCCCTGCCGCTGCATTTTCCTGTGGGTGAAATATGAATAGGGCTACGGTGGACTGCAGACCCGTAGCTCAATGTAGCGCTCTGTACCACATTGTTGCTCACAGAGCACATTGTTGGCAAACGTGACAACAGCCCGAACCTGTCATTGGCAGTTCATTTCAGTATTGCCTTGTCACATACTTTTCAGCAACGAAAAGTGAGGCTCGCTGGAAGCAGCTGAGAGAGAAGTACGTCAGGATGAAGCGAATCAGAGAGAAGCAGCCTAGTGGGAGTGGCACCGTCACCACCGAGACCTGGAGCCTGTATGCGTTCCTAACCTTTTTGGACCCCTGCATGAAAAGGAGGAAGTATGTATCTGTTAACATAATCGTTAGCAATATCATGGCCACCATACATGTCTCAATGTCTGATAACCACCAGAGATAGTGAAAAATCGATACCTTGCAACAACATATCTTCTTTTGCAGGACCAAGGAAACAAGCCTTGTCCAGCAGGTGCAAGGACATGATCCACAGAAGGAAACGGAGGCGCAGACACTCACAATGACACAACACCATGACGATTCACAACTTGACGATTCACAACTTGACGATTCACAACTTGACGATTCACACCATGACGATTCACAACTTGACGATTCACAACTTGACGATTCACAACTTGACGATTCACAACTTGACTATACACAACTACCATTTATAGACTACCCGGACACCTTGGGCAATACTGAAGCCATATCGCAGCAGCCGCTCTCATCCACACCTGGTACATCCACACCATCTCCTACGATGGGATCAGAGGACAACACGCCAGGTCCTGCATGGTCGGGTAAAAAGCGCAAGAAGCCTAATGATGACCCTGTGGATGCTGCAATAGTCAGCACCCTGCAGACCATGAACGAGCGTCGGGCTGCAGCACAGCAGAATAAGGATGACATTTATTTCATCACTGGATACATAGAGAGTATGCTCAGGAAAATGACCCCTGAGCAGGTGAGGGATGCAAAAGACCGCCTGTTTCAAGTGGTTTCAGGTTATGGAGTGTAACAATGCGAGTAAATAAATGACTGGAGAATGACAAAACTGATTCTGGTACTTTCCTCTACTGTCTACATCCTCCGTGGTAACCCATTGCTGTTTCTGTTGGTAAAATCTCACGACACCGTACAGAGTAGAAACTGACAATATACCTTTCCCAAACCTGACATTTCCAGCTGTGCTCGTGTCCTGTGCGACTGGAAAGGTGAAATACATAACTGCTTGCAACTACATCCTATATCTTTAATAGTCATGGGAATTACATTGAAAGGCAGTAGTCTCCTGCCTATTTGGTGTATTGCCAGTCCACTTGTCCCACACGCGAGACAAAGAAGAGGTCCAGTGCTTCCCTCACCAGTCGTGCATTCCGGGCATAATTATGCACCCTGGTTGCTGGCAACGCCTGAAGTGCATCTCCACTACTCACAAAGTCTCGCCAACCTCCTCTGTGGGTGCCTCCATTCCCATCATCCCTGTCAACAAATTGAGGAGGGCAGTATCGCTCAATCCCCGAAGGCTTGCAGGACCTCAGAAAGTTATGCAGGACGATTGTGGCCAGCACTACACTGTCGACAGTTTCCAGGTCCAACTCCAGAGCCCTACGGTACACTCGCCACCTGGCCGCGAGGATGCCGAAGGCGTTCTCAATACACCGCCGTGCCCTTGAGAGGCGGTAATTGAAGATACGCCTCCTTTGGTTGTCCAGGTTGCTACCAGGGTACGGCCGCATGAAATTGGGTTTCAAAGCAAAGGCCGCATCTCCCACAAAAAGGTATGGGATTATTGTCCCATCTGCCAAAAGAAGGACAAATGTGTTTGTAGTGAGGCCTTGTTTTGCTGGAATTATCATGGAAATGCAGGGGAGGGGGGGGGGCATTTGTGCACCCTTGTCAGACAATGGTATGATGCAATGTCTCACCTCGAAGTGGTGCAGGTGGTGGAAGGAATCCAGGCCTTTCAAAGGCACGGCCAAGCGAGCAGCTACTGAACACGCCTCCGTCACTCTCCCGACCATGGGCCCCCACACTGGCATAGCAGAATTTATATTCTGCGTCACAGGCGGCCATCAGTACAATACTGTGGTGACCTTTGGCGAGAGAGGGCGATTAAAGTTTACGGGGAAAAGAAATATGTTTTTAGGGACATACTCACCCTTGTAATTGTAATTCACAGATCCATCCCTGCCTTGGATCACGACATGTTTTCCATCCACTGCAGCTACGCAGTGAGGAAACTGCCAACGGTACTCATATCCAATGGCATTGTCGTGCCATGTCTGTTGTGTTGGGACAGGCATGTACAAGGGCTGCAAAACCTCGTACAAAGCAGCACAAGTGTCCTTGACGATATTGCTTACAGTTGATTTGCCCAATCGGTAAGAGGAGTGAATCTGGGTGTATGAGTCGCCTGATGCTAGGAATCTGGACGAAACAATGTCATTTTACTAAGTGCATATATTATAAGCCGTTTTGAGCTAATATGAGGTCCATGAAAGCAAAACTACAAATGGAATAATTGGAAGCATGTGCAAATATATGTAATCTTGCAGTATGCTAATGAGTTGCCAGTTAAAGCCTACCTCAGTGTCACGGCCAGTCGCTCCGCTGGTGAAATAGCCTTCCGCATCCTTGTGTCCTGCCTTTGGATGTGAGGTCCGACCAATTTGACAAGGTACCGGAACTGCCGTGGTGTCATACGAAAATTCTTAAAAAATAGCTCTCCTCCATCCTTTGAATGCATCATATCCAGCACCAGGGTGTGATACTCCCCTTTTGCAGCCATTACAACACCGTTCACTACCCTGGCCTCCCTCTCCTCCCAAAGGTCCAGCCTCCACCAGCGCCTTCGCATGAGTTCTTTTCGCCTCCTCCTCCTCCGGCGGTGGTAGAGGGACATGACCAATGCTAGCTCCAAATCACGCTCCAAATCCTCGCTGTCGGACATCTTGCCTACGATGGTGCGCTCTAGCGGCACAAACCCGCTCTAACTATCATCGCGCGCTCTGGTGGACATAAAGGCAACAACGTTTCGGAAGGAATGGAAGGCGACAAAAATGATCGTGTGTGAACACCCCCAGCTCAAAGGTGACGCGCAAACGGAAAGCGAAAGTGAAAACTGCATCGGAAACGACTCTAGTGTGAACGCAGCTTAAGATGTGGGACACTGTCCAGGGCTAGCTGGTCGTGGCTCTCAGAAACGGATAGGAACTGTATATTGTGTCGGGAGGGGAGGTGAATATGGGGCACATCATGAGGGACTGCAGGGTAATGAGGGAGGAGGAAATGGATACCGGCGGTGGAGGAGATGGAGGATGAAGAGGTGTATAGCTTTGTAAAGAATGCAAAAAAAGGGGGTGTGTAGGTATCTACGGGATGGTGAAAAAGAGAACGGATACAATTTTGGAGACAGGGGGAGGGGGAGAGTGAAAGTGGAATTATGTAAATGTAATCATGTGAAGGAGGAGGGTGATCGGCAAAGCGGCATGTGCTGCAGGCCGACAGTCTAAATAAAGCACAAAACAAAGAAACGAAGCATTGCGAAGATTTTGGTGAAGGAATTTACTCGTACCTCCTAAGTTCATTCCCTGTGGCCGATCCAAAAAGGTCCGGCGAATTTCAAAGATGGCCGATAGGTTTTACAAGACAGAAAGTCAGGCAATATATTAAAACCCAATGTTACAAGTTGAGGTAATATGCTGATTTGTATATCAAATAACCTTCGCACATAACATCTTGAGTGGCAATCTTTCCCCATGGAGGCACGATGTGGTGCAAATGATTGGTTCTGGGAAATTCCTTGATGTATCAAAAGCTAGCGTAATGTACTGTTTACATATCAGTAGTGCATTGTCACCAGAAGAGGTTTGTGAAACACAGAAAGTGAAATGGAGGGATGGTATGCCTGTTACGGGGCATATACCATCAGAATCTGTAGATCCCAGATTTGGAAGAATTGTAACTTTTTTTTTTTTGCTAGTGATATGGCCTATTTTGTCTGTAAATTGTACAACACAGTGTACTATAGTGAACATTATAACGGATATGTAGTGGCAGAGGGTCAAAGACATGAGCTACATAAGGTCACCAACTTGCATGACTACCACCCTCTGCATATTTCTTATCCACAGGGAGTGTCCCCATATAAATTGATAATACTTACCCATGATGTCTGTGCCAAGTGTTGTAATTATAATGCATTGTATTACATTTGTGCAATGTAGTTACTATAAGAAACACATGTGTGGATCTATATACTGCTATTTGTATCTGGACATTGTGAAACTTTTTTTTTTTTAAATGGAAGTAAAAAGGTGTTCTGATAATTGCGCAGCTCTACTCGTTACCCAAGTGACCCAAACTGGTCTATTTCCTGACTGAAATGATTGGGTCAATAATCTGGTCATTGCCATTCCTGAGGTACAGGATGCTTACCTAACACCTGACAACATTGAAATAGATGAAGCGAGTGTTACTTGTGCGGAGGTTACCACATCACCATTCGCACATGGTCACTCCATTGCCATGTTCAATATGAAGAACTAGGTAATACATATCTTCTCTGGTCTCATACACGCAAAGGCAAGAAAAAAGTGTCCCCAAACTATGAAAAGATTTTTTTATCATACATGAGAGACCAAGTGTCAGACACTGTCCGCAACGATGCCACAATCTGCACATTTGGAATGTTCCTGTTTGAAAAGTATGGTGTGAAACAAAAGCCGATATGTTTGACCCCAGCGTTGGGGCCCGTTTATGATCGCATGTTGAATCATCGCCTGGTGTACTGGCTGTAGAGTGGTGCAGAGAGGCTGAGTGCGGACCAGCATGGGTTTCGGAAGGGAGCCGTAGAGATGCCGTAGAGAACTTGGTGGACGGCATAAGGGGAGCTTGGGGCGAGGGTATGCATTGTTAATTGGTGTCATTGGACATATCCAGTGCATTTAATTCCGTTTTTCATGCCTCCTCGTGGAGCGCCTGTTGGAGTTGGGCTGTCCCGGTCACCTGTTTAGAGCTACTATTACCTGTATAAGTTTGTGTAATGATTCACAAAGTGGGGGAGTATGAAAATGACGTTGCACCAATGATGCAATATGGTTTCATAATGTATGTTCCTGAATTCCAGGATCTCCATCCACAATTACAGTGCCCGGGGAGAATGCCGCGATAGTCTATTCGAGAGAAATCCTCGCATTCGCCACCGGGGCAGACGAAGAGCCGATCCTAGGGTTTGATGTGCCACACAGCCTTGCCTTTGAGGCTAGATCCGCAAATGACAGGCTTGGGATGCCTAAGGCCAGTACGTGCACAAACGTACTAACCCTCAAGTATCACCACCGGTATGAAACATTTGAACATGCATTTGTGAAGGCCTTGAGAGAATGCAAGGGCTTTGATGTGTATTGAGGAACAAGAGTTAACCCGTGATTCGCGCATATTCATAGCAGTTGTGTCCTTTTCAGAGATATGAAAATGGCCAACATAAATGTAGCAACAAAGAAGACCAGGTCCCAGTCCCCCAAGGCTACATGGACGGAAGAAGTCTGTCCAGTGCAAATGGGGAAAATGACAGAAATGAGTTTTACGGGTGTTATTACCACGGCTGTCCGTCATGCTTCTCCAATAGGAGAGGTCCCTTGCATGAAGACCCGCACTCCGTCATGGATAATAGATATCATCGCACCATGAAGAGGGAGGAATCGATTAAGCAGAATTTCATGTGATGTGGGAATGCAAGTTTAGAGCTGAGATTAAAGCAAACCCCGAGCATTTATTTCTACCCTACCTACTAATACGGAGGCGATCAATCCTCGAGATAGTCTCATGGGCTGAGGCATATATGCTGTAAAGTACAGCCTGAAGGCGAGAGAGTAGATTATGCCGACGTCACCAGTCTTATACCCCTGGGTGTGTAAGTAAGGAGTATTTCCGGTAGGTCATCCGGATGTTATTACCAGAGACTTTCCCTCACTTACATACGACGGGGTGGTGAAATGTCGCGTCCTACCGCCAACTAAGCTTGACAAACCTGTGTAAGGGTGACAAACCTGTGTAAGGGCGTAAGATGGGAGAGAAGTTGATTTTTACCCTATGAAGGAAGTGGGCCGAATGCTGCAATCAGACCTACCCTTGCACACAATCTGATAGCGAGAGAGAGTTGATTGGGGCATGGGTGGCATTAGAGCTGTGTAAGGCAGAAGAGAAGGGATATAAAATTTTAAAGAGTTTTTCGAGGTATGGAAATATGAGGTAACTAGGTACGATGCTAACACAGAGGATCAGGGGCTCTTTACATCCTACATTAACACATTTCTGAAAATGAAACAGGAGAGATCGGGGTGACCGAAATGGTGTAGGAGTGAGGAAGATACCGGTTGCCTACCGGTTGGGCAACGGTCATGCCGCTGGCGGACACTGTTCTACGGGCCGCTGCTCTACAGAACGCAGCACGAACTGGTGCATGGAGCGGACGGAACTGGTACCTTCCGACTGAGCCCCGCGTCAGTTCCAGCACGGAGCCCTCTCCAACCAGCTACTTCCGGCGGCGGCTCTTCCTTTGGGCGCCGAGGCGGATGTGGGGCCTGACCCTGTCGTGCCCTCAGTGTGGGAGGGCCTTGACCCAGAGGGGCTTGTACCGCACCGTGCGAGTAGTCCTCGACCTTAGTGACTGGTACTATTTGGTCGGGGACTACTACGCTTGCCCAGAGGCACGGTGCAACGCCACACTGAGGGCCTGGGACGATAGGGTCAAGGCCCAGCTCCCGGAGGACCTCAGGGAGATATTTCCAACCGTCGTGACTTACAAGTATGCCTGCGACAGGGCAGTGGTCAGCTTGCTCTGGCAGCGGACCATGGGGAACAGCCCCACTGCCCTGTGCAGGCATCTGGAGACTTTCCACCAGGAGGCGTGGGCCAGGAAGCAGTTGGCGTACCTGGCGCAGGTGGCCAGGTACTGGTCCGGGATGAGGAGGTTTTGCGGGGAGGGACAGCCCACACCCGAGTCCCCCACTCAAGCCCGACATGCCCACGCCAACGTGGTTCCTGGCGGCGTATGTACGGGACCCTTCCTCTCTCTCCTCCGGTTGCAGGTGCGGTTGGACGCTTGGCACTTCATGCGGCGCCTAGCGGCAGGTGTCACCAGTGAGTCCCACCCCCTGTATGGCTCCTTCATGAGGCAGCTGTCCGGGGCCATCTTCGAGTGGGACAGGGTCGATGTGGACAACCTGGTGGCGGCCAAAGTGTCCAGGCTGGTGGATGAATGTCAGTGTATAAGGTAGAGCCTTGGAGGCCGGTAGAATAATGATGATTTGAGAAGCC
>JYFJ02008901.1:0-11774 GCA_000934665.2 Catajapyx aquilonaris | reverse complement strand
ACGAGGAGAATGCAACAATAGAATTAGCTTTACTCGAATATGTAACCAGAAAACCGTGTGTCATTCCATCGGTCACATATCTCATAATTTGGGCCCCTAAAATTAGTGATGAATCTGCAAAACATCCCTCATATTTTACCTGGTTTCAAATTGAACATTACCTTAAACCTTAGAGCTATGGTGGTCAAAACTCATGTCACGAAATATGACTGAAGTTACGCAAACACATCACTAATAATTATCGGAGTCCAAGTTCTTGGACATGTGACTGAGCATGTGATGAATATAGAACGAATGGCACACGTTTTTCTGCTTACATTTTTGAGGATAATGTGTTAATTTCATAATTCCATTTTCTAGTCTTTTTACTTCATTTGTTTACTGGGTTTTGACCAATTCCACTAACCGAAAATGTTCTTCCAAAAAAGGCCTCAATTTAGCAATTTCCCAAATTCGCGAATTTATCCCTCCTCACGGTATTGAGCAATATGGATGAAACTTGATATCTAGCATTATGGAATGGTTGTGCACGTCAGTGTTTATTTCCACCAAAATCCGAGAGGGTCAAGCAATATTTCGTCCCACTTGATTCGGAATGACCCCAAGATTTTTTCGAGGACTTTGGTTCTTTGACAGCCACAATTAATGTTGAAGACAAAATTCAGACAGAGTGATAGGTCATTATGAGTTACCAGTGACCTAAGGAACATACAAATGGCGATTAATTTCCAAGAACAAAAATGTTGATTTTTGTTACATATTGTAATTATTATAAATGCCTCCTGTCGGGCATTAAAACCCCTAACTAATTAAGATACTATGTGTGCAAGAGGAGCCATGACATTGCAATAGTAGGAGCTCGGTTCCCCCAACACCCTATTTGTGTGCATTTATAGCCCTTTTCCTCTTTTCCACATCTCGACTGGTTGCATTTCCAGGGTGTGCATACAGGGATGGGCAGTATTTAAATACAAATGTATTTAAATACGTATTTAAATACTTCTTGGTATTTAGATATGTATTTATAACTACATTGATTTTCCTGTATTTAAATACTGTATTTCAATACATTTCTGAATATTTAAATACAGAAGTATTTAAATACATATCGTAAATACTTTCCCTAATTCCCTTTTAATATTATTTGCATAATTCTTAATTCTGATTCCTACTTGTATAATGAAATAAAAGCAGCTAATTGGCAGCTTTTTCTCCTAGGCAGCTTGCAGCATGATACGAGGCGCATCCAGAAAGTAAGTTCCTTTTTTTTAAAAATTAGACAAATTCCAATACACCCCCAGAATTTTTATTTTTACACATCGGAAATCGACAACTGTCTACATTTTTGCAAAATAGTTTCCAGCCAAATCGAGGCATTTTTCATTGAGTTACACACGATTTTGTATGTCTTCTTCTTCTACCCTGTGATAGAGCCAGTGGTTTTTTTTTTTTAGGGGAGGTGGGATACCACCATATTTTCTTAATTATTTTTGGTTTTTATTCAACTCCGGTGCAGGGAAATCAAGTAAGGACATTGGGTAAGGGTAGGGATTTTTGGGGAGGGAACGTAGGTGCAGGTGCAATGTCTCAAGTTTGAGCCATGTGCATGTCCCCCAGGAGGTTACGTGGTTGCCAGACACCTCCAAGGTAAGGGTCAGAGACCCTCCCGACGCAGGTGAAAGGGAACTCCCAGGCGGGGGTCGAACCTGGGACCTTTCACACAGCAAGCCTTCTCTGCCACCGCACCTCCCCAATATTTTGTATGTTTATGTCATAGAAGTAATTTTCGCGACCCCTGAACGCTGGAATGCAATTCCTCGTCATCGTCAACATTCTGCTTAGCAAGCCATTTCTTCCTGTCCATTTACAGGTGGTCATTATTGCTAGGCTCTAAATCCCGGGTGCAACCTTGCCCGGGTGATCTAACAATTCACATTTGAATATACTTGTATTGTTGGGGCATGGTTCCAGTATACGCAAGGCACTATAGGCAGACAGGCACTGTCGCGCAAGAAAACACCACGAAACTCGACGCTACGTTTGATCAATCCAAAAGGGTTATTGTGAGACATTACAGAAGATAAGGATGGCCATTAATAAGGAACGTATCGGTATAATATTGCCGACAGACCCTCGGACAATGCCCGTCTGCCTACTGTCTTTACGCCCTGTTGCAACAATTCAAGTGAGAATTGTTTGATCACTTGTGATTTGGAGCCTAGCGATTACTACCTGTCCATGGACAGGAAGAAATGGCTTGCAAAGCATAATGTTGACAATGAAGAAGAATTGCAATCCAGCGTTCAGGGGTCGCGGAAATAGCTTGCGGCAGACTTCTATGACATAGGCATACAAAATCGTGTGTAACTCAATGAAAAATGCCTCGATTTGGCTGGAAACTCTATTTGAAAAAAGTAGACAGTTGCCTATTTCAGATGTGTAAATAAAAATTCTGGGGTGCATTGTGTTTTTTCTAATTAAAAAATGGACCTTACTTTCTGGATGCGACTCGTAATAATAGAAATATGCTATGTTTTCATTTTTTATCCAAATAATGATGGCAAGAAATAGTTCACATTAACAAAAAATGTATTTGAAATGTATTTACGAAAGTATTTAAATACTTTTGATGTATTTAGTATTTAGTATCTAATTACTTTCTTGCGCAGTATTTAGTATTTAGCATTTAATTACATTTTTTGCAGTAGTTAGTATTTAGTATTTAATTACATTCAAGTATTTAGTGCCCATCCCTGAGTGCATATTGTTCTGTGCTTGTGCAAGTGAAATCAGTTGGCTACCTACTGGCGCATCTCGAGATGCGCCAGTAGGTAGCCAACTGATCATTGACTGACTTTGTACATATTATGTCGTTATAAGAAGGGGCCTCTAACATGATCCTGCCCCGGGCCCGCAGAAAACTTTTCAATATACAGCCCCAAATAACGCAGAGTATATGGCAGTATATGGGGATTTCTCTGGATATCCAATGCACCTGACATGCCTGCCTTGGGGGTTCCACGCAACATGAACATGGTCATCTGGTCATTACTGCTGTTGAAGGACAACACAGGTCAGACAGTGTGGTGATGATGGCTCTGTTCCCCCCAGCTGATCGCTGAAAGGACGCTTTATTTTATTTATTTATACCTCATTGAACAAGCAACACCCGCAGCCATATTTAAAAATGTGACTTCTCTCCACCACCACCTGAGGCGCTGCATCCACATCCCTCGTAGCAAGTGGCCGTGATTGGTCAGTACACTGATGGCGAGCCAATAATCGCACGCGTAAGGTAAGCATCGGATAATCCGTGTGATCGACACTAGCGTCATCTTCGCGCGTCAGAGGGAGATTGGCGAATTGTAAAAGAGGGAGCAAAGGGAGTACCAGAACTTTCCTCTTTACTTTAGTATCCATCCCGATCCATAGCCATCTCCATCCGCATCATGCAGCGACATTGGGGTAAGTCACTACTTTTGCATCAGGTTGAGAAAATAAGCCAGGGTTACCCCCATGTCGTCTCTCATAGTTACGCATAAAGGGAGGCAATGCCATAGTCGGATGGCTACCACAGGGAGGATTTTTTTTTCTTCTTTTCACGATGGCGGACGAAAGGCAAGGGGGAGGAATAGGAATAGGAATAGGTCTGGAGGGATAGGCACAATTTTAAAATATGGTCGTGCCATTTTGGAAGTGACCAGGAGGGCTGGGGAGAGGGGGTAAGGGCGGGCTGCATGGCGTGAGGATGAGGGCAGTGACAGGTACCGTGTTCCAGTGCAGGGTATAGCGACGATAGAGTTGATTGTGACGCCAGGGAGCATTTACTACATAAGAGGCGCAAACATTCCATTTGGGCGTAGTATATGCTTGGGTATATGCAAAAAGGCGGGCATTAGCGGCTCTAATCAGATAACAGCTAAAAGCCTAAATAACTTTTCGCTAGCCGATTAGCTGTTTTCGCTAACTTTCCATGCTGTTAGCTGACTATAATTAGCTGCAGCTAAATAAATTCAGCTAACAAATTTAATCATTCGTGTTCCTGTCTCGCTGTCTGTTACTTTTTAAAGTTGGATTGTTTCCACTCCAGGCAGGGATTAAAATAGACCACCAGTTTATGGGTGGGGGACTTCAAGGCCCTATCCCTATGGTGGAATCCCACTGGTGATGCACCAAAATTGAAACTGATGAGTCTTCCTTTCAATGTCCAAAAATGTGGGGGACTTCAAGGCCCTACGGCCAACCATCACTCCCAAATGATGCAGTGAAAATGTAAGAGTATCAGTATGTGACCAATAAGGCAATAAACCTTTTTTCTCTTTGGATTTGTTTATTACTTTTTGTACGAAACAGTAAGTAACTAAATGAGGCGTATGTGTAGCAATGTTCTCTAGGGTTTATCAGCTTAGGTCTGTTTTTTTTTTTTACGGGTCATAGAGCCAAAAAAAGGTCCCATTCCGAAATAAAAGTTAGTTGTTAGCTGTTTTTTTTGTTTTTTTAATGTACCCCGTGATAGGGCCATAGGCCCTTATAGGGGAGTGGAATACCACCATTTTTCCTTCAATTTTCTATTTTTCTTCTAACTCCGGTGCAAGGATGAAAGGACATGGGGTAAGGGTAGGGATTTTTTTGGGGAGGGAACATAGGTGCAAGTGCAATGTCTACAAATGGGTCATGTGCTGTTCCCCAGGAGGTTAGGTTGCCAGACACCTCCTTGGTGCAGGTCAGAGACCCTCCTGACGCAGGTGAAAGGAAAGTTCCCCAGGCGGGGGATCGAACCTGGGGCCTTTCACTCAGCAAGCCGAGACGTTACCATCTCGGCCACCACACCTCCCCAAGTTGTCAGCTGTTAGCATTAGCTTCTAATAATCTTCTAGCTATTTAGCAAAGCCGAATTTTTAGTTAGCTGATTAGCTGTTAGAGAAGCTAATTTTTCGGTTAGCTGTGCCCACTTCTGAGTATATGTATATGCATGTATATGTGTATGTATATGCGTAGTAACGTAGTATATGCTCCCTGGGGACGTGGGATGGTGAATGGCAAATAACGAATGGGGGTTGGTATAGAGCATTACTGAAAAATAATTTTTAATCATTATGGAAAAAAAGTCATGCGCTTCTTTCTGACTATTGACTAATGGGAGGTGGCTCAAGAAAGCCAACCATTATTATACCACCATCTTGGTTGACTCCGGCCAAGCCCACGCAGACATGAAGACGTCTCAGACATGCCCAGTATGAGACAGCACCAGAGCTAATAATAATCTGAGAGTACAAAATAATAATGACAAGTGTTTTGTGGATTTTGCTTATGCGAAATAAATAATTTTGGATCTGTTTTAATTATGGCTGTGGGCAACTTGGCCATTTTGCCATGAGTTGTGAATATTTGGGCTTGAAATCTACCAAAATATACATTTTTGTTTAATTAATGCCCCAATGTTACAGTTATTATTTATTAGCAAAAATAAAATATTCGTTAAAGTGGTTGCTGTACAGGTTGCAGTGTCCCGTCAAAGGCGTATTAGAATGGGTAATTATTCCCACATGATAATTTCAAAAAGTAGAGAGTAGTGAATGATCTGTGCCAAAAATTAGGATCTGTGTGTGTGTCATCAATATCATTCCAATAGGTAATACACCTCGAAGGGTTTCCATTTTGCTGGCATCTTCAATAAGGAAATTTGCAAATTCATGACTTGCAAGCAGCCTGGATTTCACAACTCATGGAACAGGCAGAAAAAAACTTCCCACCTTTATTGCATCAGTAGACTATTAACAACTCCAACCACTCTTATCATTACACACTGTTACTCAATCCTAGCAGGCGTATTTTACTTGCATGTTCTATGTGCAGCATATACATAATGCTGCTGCTTTTTTTGTTTTGTTTTTTTGTTTTTTTTGCACTCCCACACCACCCAATCAAATAGGTTTTGCCTAGTCTGTGCTGCATCAAACATGATGCGACTGGAAAATTAGGATTTGTAAGGGCCGGTTTCACCAAGCCCAGTTTTGATGAAAACTCCGGTTCTTTCGGAAAATCCCTGCAAATAGAACAGGGATTTTCCGAAAAAACCGGGTTTTTTATCAAAACTGGGCTTGGTGAAACCGGCCCTAAGTGTCCATGGTAGTAATACCAAGAGCTTGGTAATACTCACTCTGGGATTCAATTAGACTGATGAAAACATGAAATACAGTAACTAATGATTACAAAATCTCTGCCTTTTAAAAAAATACTCTGGTAGTGGGGCCTTGACCCTCAGTGGATGCACATGACATGCAGTAACCTATGGCTTTGTCTAGACAGCATGATCCTGTGTACATTTTTGGCTACCTCTTTGATAGGTAATTGTCGCAATGAATGTTTAAGCAGTGGAACATTACTTTAGGGCGTTTAGGCCATAGGGCAATGTCATTTGAGACATTGTAATTGTTATGTTAAATAAGCAATATTTAATGTAGGCCTGATGTCATATACACGTAGGTTGCTAGCACATAATTTTATGCCACCTAACGTGACTGAAAACCAGGATTTGCCTTGGCATTTATAGAAAATAAAAATTACGTGATTTCGCACAACTTGTATGACATGAGGAGTTGCATACCATTAATGTTCCTGTCAGTGACCAGTGTCTTATAGCAGGTTATTCAGATCCTTATTGTCGTGAGTGCTGTTTTGGTACATGAGTGGCAACTTGAATAATTATTGTGCTCCAGTCCTGGTGAGTGTCAAATGGAATATCAACAACAGTGATAACAGAGGATGCTGCCATGACTGGTATGCATTGATCATGATCATGACCATGACATGACATGAAGTCAATTAACAAACTGTATCAATAATACCACTAAAGACTAACTGCTCATTTTCCAACAGCCTGTACCCTGACCTCGGACATCAAGGAGATTGTATGGAACCCACCGGCTCCAAAGACCCAGGACGGGGATGCCATAAAAAGATGTGTCAGCCTCAGCTTAAATCAGGTGTGAATATTTTACAGTTTGCATTAATATGGATTTGATTTTGATTTGACAAACATTTAATTGTCAGTTACTTAGGCCTACAGCATCAAAAATCATTCTCATTGTACCATTAACACCCAAGTTAGATATAACCAGTATTATAGAAGAATTTGCATGGATTCATGTTGCATTTGTGACTCATGCAATTTTTTATTCATTTATTAGGGGTATCTGGGCCAGGACGGGCAGGAAGGTGAGGTGCAAGTAGTAGAAGTCCAGAGCTTTCGCTTCCGCAGGACACCAATTCTGTTCTTGAAGGGAGGCACCGTCCACCAACAACTGATGGATGTTACCCTGCCTGAGCCCCCTGCCAAGATCATCCTTACGTCGGGCAGTGGCCCCATCCATCTTACCGGAGTTGAAAAGATTGGTGAGTACTGAGGTGTCCTGTACCTTGAAAATAGGAAACGCGGGTATTCCTCTCTGCAGCTATTGCACCTAGGCTTGAGGTACCCCTTGGGATCATAAACAGAATATGGGTTATTTTGGAGTTATGCGCGTTTTCATTCTTGGTGCTTCATATATTTTTGAGTAATGGAACTATTTAAAATTATGTAAGTAGACAAATTGAGAAAATCCTACATATGCTATGCCAACTGGTTAGGATATAATCCAACAAAAATTCTTAAAATATATTTACTTGAAAAATACCTCTAGGATCTGCCCAGAATATTGATCTCAAAATCAGGATTGTGTAATTTTGCAAAAATATGTATAATTGCAGTTTTGAGGTTGGTGAATAGAGGGAATAAACAGCAATTAGACAAAAGAAATGGCCAAAGTATATTGCCATGTGATCAAAGTGAACTTTCTATTCAGGTTGTAATGAAAACAACAAGTGATCAACGAAATTATAAAATTTATGCAAATCACCTGCTTCAGCTTGATTGTTGGAAGAGTATATTAAGGCAGTGTGCCTGTGTAGAAGGAAAAGACGTTGGGAAAATGTGATGATGCTCTATTCAAATTATGTAATAATTCTGAATGTGGGCTAACACACATGCTAATATATTACAGACTTCAAATATGTCAATGTAGAATCCACAGATGACGATGAAGACAACAAGGAAAAAGACAACAGGGGAGTAGAGGTAGGGAACATTAAAATTGCATTCTAAATTCAGCCCATTGCCAAAAATTTTTTTGCGTCCTCTAAATCAGTGGTTGTTAACCTGGGGTGCCCGCACCCCAAGGGGGTGCGAGGTGGCTCCCCTGGGGGTGCGGGCAGGGATGCCAGATGTACCATAAATATGGTATTCATACCATAATATCCGGGTCCGTACCATGTACCATAATGGTACACAAAAAATACCATGATTTCGCCAAGTTCAATGTTACCCTGTAATTACACTTCCATGAAAAAATTGCTACCAATTTCATAAAATATACTCCCACATTCACCACAAATGTGTGACCTTGCACCCAAAAAAACATTTTGCCTGCTGCGGGCTTCCTGCCCACCCTTTGCAACTTGTTCAACTCTTTCATCGCAGGGTATTTATTTCGAATTCAATTTATTTGTCATTAAATACGCCATTTTTGAAAAGTACCATCATTCCCGTGGGGTGGTACCATAACTTGGATTCCGATCTCTGGAGAGCAAGCTGCACTTCTGACTATGAACTTAATCAATCGTCCCTAGGGGGTGCGACGCAAGGACCAACTGTCTTCCACTGGGTGCGGAGGCCTGAAAAGGTTAAGAACCACTGCTCTAAATTATAACCACAGAAAAGAACAGTCACACAATCTTTTCTCCCATTCAAAATTATTGTAACCAACTGCATCCTATGTGACTAGGACAGGGAAATCAATGGGTTTGCTACAAACAATTATGTAAGCACCTAAATGCCTGTAACTAAATATTGTAGCACAACCCTTCCATTGTGCAGAGAAGAATGAGGCATTTGACAATATATGACCTTTTTGCAGGAAGAGAATGAAGGGAGAGGCAGCAAGTCTGCAGGAGAGAGCGAGGTAAGTTTCAAGGGGAAAAGAGGTGTGTGGCACTAGTGGCATAGTTATGTTCACTTGCTAATATATGCGCATGTCTTTGATTTGTGATACAGGTCATCGTGATCTCCAGTAGTTCTGAGGATGAATAAAGACACCCAGGAAAGAAATAATGAGGAAATGTACCGTAATAAAATTGTGTGTGAATCTAAAATGCTCCTAATTATTTTATTCAGTTCCTCTCAAAATTGTGCACACTGTTATACTGGGTGTTGTGTGCATGTGACATTTTTTGCTGCAAAGTGACAAAGTGGAACTCAATGATGCTTTGTAGTCGATGTCCAGTAAATGACATGATTCGCATGACATCAACTCATAAATTGTGGAAATAAAACACAACAGCATACAAAAGCAATAGAAAAAGAATGGACTGTCTTGTTATTCAATATCCCGCAAACCTGGTTAGTAATCACAGACCACTAAGCACTTGTGGCATACCTATGTAACTACCTAGCACCGTATATTACATGTACCAACACCTAATGTGAGAGAGTAGAGAGGACGGTGCAGCAATCGAGATTTCATTATTCAGTCCATCTGACAAGCTGACAATACAATAATACAAAGCCCCTGCTTGATTTGACATGGCAAATCTGGGGCACAATTCATTCACAATAATTCATTTTGAAAATATTCTTTCTAAACTTTAGTCAGTGCAAAGACATAGTTATCTACTTTTTTGAAGAAAAAAAATGCGTTTGACACCAGAAATAACTATCATACTATAATAGCATGGACAGTCTCACTCATCAGTTCCTATTGACTAGGAGAATATCAATTGCACTTTTTGACACTTATGTCCATATCAGTCACGTGGCGTCTGCTCCATAAAATACAGAAAAATTAACAACACAAAGTACCCAAGCACAACCTCAGTGAAAACAACACCTTGAGAGCCACTGTCATAGATTCTTTGATTAGGTCATAATCTGCAGAACAAAGGATGTTCACCCTCCTTTGTCCTGCACATTGCCCCCAATGTAACAAACAACATGGGCAAAATATACATGACAGTCAATAAGAAACACAACGAAGGTTTGAACTGCCGTGTGGGTCCAGTCAGGTGGAGAAGATAGCACTTAATGCTCATGTATTTTTTTCAAAAGTCCATTTGCTTCAAAAACCCGGCAATTTAAATCTTGTTTTGTTTCCATACCTGCACTTGTGGCTTGCACTTGGATATACATGAAACAATAACTACTGTATGACAACACTCAATCTTTCATTCACTCTTCCCTATCATGACTTGCATAGAAATGTGTGTGAGGGTTAGTTCTACAGCACTGTTTCAGAATGACCCTTTCCTGGCAAAGCAATACAGAGAAGTATACCAGAAACTGAGGGGGATCACAAGAGGCAACCAGAGACGCAGCAACCTGGTGATTTATAATCCCTCCACCCAGTAAGACAGGGTCATTTGCCGGAAACAGAAGGCAGACTGAGATCACATGCCCCAAAGGGTTCAAGGAGGTGATTCACAGCAGAAGATGGAAGCTGGCCAGAAGGGTAACTAACAAGCGAGACAGCCATGTGCCGGAAACCACCTCAGCACAGCGGGAGGAAAAAGGTCATTCTCCAGCCAGGAGAGGAGACCATGTACAAGTGGAGAATAGCATGCAAATAAATGCAAGCTACACTATAGAAACTAGTGCATTAAGGAAGACATGAGGAGGAGACTTCAGACTGAAACAAATTAAGACAAGTACATATTTGACCCAAAAAAATTCACAGCCCTTTTCTTTCTTTCTTTTTGTTTGCAGCTTTATAGACGTCACAATAAGCAAGGAGGGAGGGGAAAAGGGAGGAATTACCACAGATATTGGAAATATATCTTTTCTTAAGGGTCAAGTTTCCATGAAGAGCTCTATGTCTTTTTTCGGCATGTCAGTCAGGTTAAGAACAAAAAGAAAATGTGGAAGGTGTTTCAAACAGGTGGTGGCCCATTTGGATATTGCAGCATGGGCTCTAAGCTGCGTGCAAAGTTGTTTGACATGAGGCAAGCATGCTCGTCATCAGCTGTTGGGAGCAGAGAGGCAACCCCCAACAGAAGGAGTATGAAGGCCTGGATAGGCAGGGAAGCCCTGGCCACCCGTCCCAGGAAACGACAGCTGCGCTGCAGTGCTGATGCCTCAGGTTCACTTGGTAAAGCCCCAACCGGCCCGGCACCACTGAAAAACAAGGTGAGGCACCTCTATTTTTATCGAATATGACAATGGGTACATGCTTACAATTGAATGTCACCCGAGTGCATGAAGTACACATTGTACGAGTATGTCAGCAAGAAGAGGAACACAAGTGAAATAATGCCCGTTTGAGGGGTTACCCCCTTTATCTCAGGTGGAATTTCCAGAGACTAATCCACCCGGGGGAGTTCACAAAATGATATTAGCAACGACATTGCACTGCACTTTGCACATCCCCTCCTGTCATCCTGCCCGTGGGCCCAGGCATTTCACAAAATGTTTCCGATATGTACATACATCTAATGTACGATTAAGTAATAATAAAAGTCCGTGCTAGATACCGGTAAGGTGAATGCACTGCCCCTATTATTATTATTATTATGCCCGTTTCATCAGGGTCCATGGCAAGGTGAATCTTGAGCAAGAAAAGAGGCACAACTCTATATCCAATATTCCCCACCAGCAGATGGGGCATATGTCTCTCCTGCGTTTTGCAAGTGATTGCTGCTGATGCATTTCAAAGTGATCCCCTATATCCAGTGCCAGATTTACCCAC
>JYFJ02008900.1:0-11125 GCA_000934665.2 Catajapyx aquilonaris | reverse complement strand
GGTGCTTACAACAGCTGGCAAAAACCCGGCGACAGAAACGCATTGGAAATGCATCATTTGTGCAACCTCCCTTGAAAAACCGGTTCGTATCTATCTGACATGCTAAACGCTGTTCAAATCGGTTTTTCGACAATGCGATGAACCGCAAGCGACCGCAACATCAATGTCAGATTTCACACTGGTTTTTTTTTCTAGGTTACATACCTGGCCTAATCAAGCATAGTTTTTAGCACCCTACTCTATGTTGAAGTAAAAAAAATTATAGAGCGCTATTAGTGGTCTAGATGAAGTGTCGCCAGGTTTACGTCTATAATAAAACCAAGGTAAAATGGCGCAGCATGTTGGGTCATAATCCGACGCAATCTTTGTCTTCTAAGAAAAGTTAGGCCCCTATTCCATGACGGTCTTAACCTTCTATAATCTACGAATTAATTTCCCATAACCATGGCCAATGGGTGGGGGATTTTCTGCAGCAAAACCTGGCCCCATTTTTCCTCCTAAAACCGCCATATCGATTCTAAAGCCTTCGACATAACTAAGCCCGGCCCCGTCCCTTCCATTCTGGAAAACCGGTATTAAAATAATTCATTTAAGATATGGGCTCTATAACCTACAGGCTAAAAACCTGATGAAAATTTTTGCAAAATTTATTTATGAGGTCAAGAGGTCAGCATGACCATAGTTTACGTTGCAGATAAAGGAGACGGGCCCAATTATGAAGTGTTGTAATTAAGAAGGGTTGGAAGCGTTTACAGGGTCGTTACCGGAATTATGAGCCGGATATCTCTTGGCACTGGGAATTCTTGCCGCAGAATCTCCTTTCGCGGTACTTGCGGTTGGAATGAGTGACAGGACAGAGGAGTTTACTCTTGGGACAGGAGAGACAGCCATGACACTTCAGGCCTGAGTGTCTCGTCAGGTCTCGGATGATATTTTGTTCTGGAGTGATGAACATGGCCGTGATACAGGAAGATTAATTTGGGTGTTAGAGGTATATTGTTGAATTTTTTTTTCGACATGATTGTTAACCCAGATATGTTTAACGTACGAAATGTTAGATTACTAACATCCTGAAATGATCAAAATTATTCTACGACCTATTAAAACTGTTAATATTGAAAGTTGTAACGAGAAACGGTAAAATTCTTGTAAAATTTCAATAAAATGTGCATTAAGACCCTAGAATGGCGGTTACGACCGTTACAAACATTTCAATATTGATAATTTTACCAGTTTTACAAGAATTTTATGAGATTTTTATGAGGTTTTTTAGAAAAGTTGCGAAAATACGAAACTTCACTAAGTGAATAACCACCCCAAAAAAAGAGAATGCTAAAAAGAATGGCTGTGTCACCTTTACAACACTTAAAACTGTCAATATTGAAAGTTGTACCGGAAATGGTAAAATTCGGGGAGGCATGGTGGTCTGGTGGTTACGCCACTGGCCAGCCAAGCGGGAGGACGGGGTTCAAATCCTGTCCGCTGGACTGCTTGGCCGGGTCTTTTTTTCCACTTTTCACCCGACACGCTGGGGCAGAATTGTACTCCTTACTCTGCCCAGGGCCTGGAGAAAAGGTCTGGTGTATTTCAGAAAGTCAGATATGACTATAATTACTGCGCCCTTCCTCGGGAATCTCCCCTTCCCCCCTAAGAAGACTCCGCCCTATCACAGGGTATTTATTTAAATAAGGTAAAATTGTTGTAAAATTTCAGGTACCTCTCATGAAAATTTCAATGGAATTTTTTTAATTTTGCTATTTCTCTCAAAATTTTTATAAAAATCTGAGAATATATTTTTTAAAACTTTAAATATTGAAGCGGCTGTAATGGTAGTCATTCTTGTCTTTCATGCACAATCTCTAGAAATTTTCATGAGATTTTCCTGAAATTTTACGAGGATTTTCTGAGAAATTCATAACATTTTTTAGAGGAATCGCGAAATTAAGAACTTCACTAAGTGAGAGAATTGAAAGTTGTAACGGTCGTAACCGTCACTCTTTGGTCTTTCATGCACATTCTCTACTGAAATTTTCCTGAGGTTTTCCTGAGATTTTACAAGAATTTTTCTGAGATTTCCATAAGATATTTTTCAGACAAATCGCAAAATTAAGAACTTCACTAAGTGAGAGAATTGAAAGTTGTAACGGTCGTAACCGTCACTCTTTGGTCTTTCATGCACATTCTACTGAAATTTTCATGAGGTTTTCCTGCACATTCTACTGAAATTTGCATCAGGTGTTCCTGAGATTTTACAAGAATTTTTTGAGATTTTCATAAGATATTTTTCAGACAAATCGCAAAATTAAGAACTTCACTAAGTGAGAGAATTGAAAGTTGTAACGGTCGTAACCGTCACTCTTTGGTCTTTCATGCACATTCTACGGAAGTTTTCATGAGGTTTTCCTGAGATTTTACAAGCATTTTCTGAGATTTCCATGAGATATTTTTCAGACAAATCGCAAAATTAGGAACTTCACTAAATGTAATTCAAACATTCTAAAATGAGAATGTTAGAAAGGAAAACAATGTTGCTCTCCTATTGTTTGTTTTTAACAACCAATCCTATACTGTACAAACACTGCCAGTTACAGTAACATCCAAGCTTTTCAAAATCCAAGCTCAGAACCGGGCTGTCATAGCTCATGAAAATAGATCAGTTTTGGCAGGTCCCCCACTCAGAGCCATTTAATTTGCCAAACGCCAAAAGCAGGATCACGCACACCCAAATTGAGAAATCCAGATGAAATGAACGGTCCCTGGCAAAGCCTAATTGCAACATTAGCATATTTGCAATCACAACATTAAGTGAACCGGATAGAGAGATATGTCACATGGGTTGGATTTGAGAGGTAGAAACCCCACCCAGATCATCAATGATATCTAGGTAAATAACTGTCATTCCCAATTGCCTCACTTAGCTAGGAAAACGCTTTCACGAGTACACAATTAAACATGGCTATGATACCGACCTCAAATTGAACCACTAATAGATGGGAGGAGAAAGGTAGTAGCATCCATATACAAACTCGTGCTCATAATTAGCACTTAGGAGGAGCGATTATCGGCTCTCATGACTCTACAACAACACGAACCGAATATTGAAATGGCTCGGCCCTGTAACGGTTGTAACGGTCATAACCGCCATTCTTGGGTCCATGCACATTAATGAACCTGGGTTAGTTTTCAGGAATTCTGGTAATGACTGTTGGGAAAGTGTGTCCAGTGTGGGGTAAGGTTAAACAGTCTTTGACACAAAGAACGCTATATTGTAGCGGTTGTAACGGTCGTAACTGTCATATACGACCGCCATTCTTGGGGTTTCATGCACATTAATGAACAAGTTTTCAGAAATTCTGGGTAATGAAGGTGTTAAATTGTCTTTGACACAAAGAACACTATATTGTACCAGTCGTAACGGTCATAACCGCCATTATTGTATTTTTCATGCACATTAATGAACCTGGGTAAGTTTTCAGAAATTATAGGTAATGAAGGTGTGGTCCAGTCTGGTGTAAAACTGTCTTTGACACAAAGCACACTAACGCACCCTTTTTTAAACAGAAAAATCTCCAAACTTTCACATCACCCTTTGTCTCATTAATGTAGACCACATCGAGTTTGGAAAGTGCATCCTATTGTTTTATTATTCTGCTAATGAACTGCGGACCCGCAATTTGTTAAATGCGATTTAGGGGGCCGTCGCTGTCATTCCCACAACCTGGGCCATATCCAGTTTGAAGCATGGTGGGACTTGATTTCGCTAATTTAATACACTCCCACTCCAGTTTCTGTCCAACCGTGTGGTCCCAACACGAATTTTCAATGCAGGTATGTGTTGGCATTTTTTGGGGAAGATTTACCCACATACAGGTGCGGATGAGTTAAGTAGTTCAAAATAGATGGCGCGCAAAAATGGCGGTTCATAACCGTTAACGCTTTGTGTGCCACTAGTCAGTTAACAGACATCAAAACGCATGCTGTATTCTTACGTGTCACAGCTATTTTTGCGGGCTGTCAGTTCCGATGACAGGCATACTAGAATCAACATTGTCATCCCCACGAGAATTTCAAACAATAGAGGGTTCTAGAGAGGGGGGGTTTTCCATATATATTTTTTTTGTTTGATGGGTGTACGCGACGAGGATTGTAAAATGGAACAGTTATCCAAATGCCACTCAAAAGCTTTTTGCAGCTGCAAGTGAAAATAATCAGGCAAATTCGTGTGCATTACTTGGGTGTGATGCATCAATGTCCAAACTATAAGTGCAGTTTCACACAACATGGCGAAAAATCTGGTGAAGCGAATGTCAACGGCAATGAATTTCCCTACAAACAGTAGTATTGAAGTTCAGTTACATTAATTTTGACTTAAAATTACTTTAGATTTGCTTATCATCAAAAATAGTTTTGTTTTTTGTAATAGCCTACCCCGGGAAGGGGAGGTTCCCAAGATAGGGCACTGTAATTTTTAGTCATTTCTGACTGTGAAATACACAAGACCTTTTCTCCTGGCCCTGGGAAGAGTAGGGAGTGCAATTCTGCCCCGGTCGGGTGAAAAGAAACACTTTCCCACACTTTCATCACCAGAATTATTGAAAAACTAACCCAGGTTTATTAATATTCATGAAAGACCCGAGAATGGCGGTCACGACCGTTACGACCGTTACGACCGTTACAACGCTCCCGCCATTTTAATATTCGGCTTAAACCACAAGAGGTAGCGCAAACAGTTTTCTGATTCGGATTCATAATGACCAAAATATGCTCCATGGTCAACTTTCGGTGACCCACCACTTCCGGTTTTCCGGGTTCGCGCTATCTGCCAAGGTCAATTTACAGGCAGTTTGCAGTTGGGTTTCTTGTAACGGAAAATGACATTGTTGTCCAATATTGTCGTGTCGTATTTTGTCGAGTTTGTGAGCCCCATTTCCACTGCCCAATGAGAAAAAGTATACTCGAATCATGCTCGCGTGATTTGTCATTGTCTTGTTTTTACTCTATAAGAAAGTGTTGTATTGTAACTTTGTTCTACAATATTCCTAGCAATTTTTACTACTTTGCTAGAACGTGCCATTGGCCTCACCGGGCCTCACCTTCCCCCAATTAGGTGCCTAATTATCATCAGCGCTCCGAGCGGACCGCAACTAAATTAAATACGTCCTCAATTTGTCCAAAATTAAAGCGCTGGCGTTCGCGATATTCAGGCTCAGTTAATCCCAAACTGTCGTCCTGGGCCTAAATGAAAAGCCTCCGGTTTTACAAAATAAATCTCGTTGTAAAGCCACGTGTACCGGTAGGTACGGCTCTAATTTCCCAATGAGAAAAGAATTACCTTTTGTGTTTTGCACCGACTTCAATTAACATATCATATTCATTAGCTTTTTGCCACCACCAGAACCCCAGGTTATACCCGGTTTTTAGGGTCAATGTTTGAAACTCTCCCGTGTGTAAAACAGATAATCGCAGTGGGGGCAACGTTGGTTTATGTTGAACACAAAAACTATGGGAGCCAGGTCGGCCCCAAATCTTGCCCAGTTTCACATTCAGTGTTGTGAAGCAGGGAAGAAAAACATGGCCGTAACACCACTGCAGCTGCTGTTATGGGTAAACATGTGCGGACCTGACGTGTTTGGCATTTTTGTGCGGGAATTCCCCGACACGACACGCTATAAACGGGGCTCAAGCACGGAATCATCTAAAACTCAGTTGGTTATAAAAACAAGAATTTTGAAATAAAACGTAGTTTCCATTTAGTTTACCTTAACTAATGAAGTAAAGAATTTGTCAATAGTGTCAATTTTGGCTGAGAAATAAAATATCCTTTCCAATTAAATATGTTGGTAACAAAGTGTATGTACTACATATAAACGTCTAAAATTCAGTGTTTGTTATACATAGAAGAATGTTGAAATAAAGGTAGTATACATGTAGTATAAGTTAACTAATGAAGTAAAAAAATTGTCAATAGAATCAATTATGAATGGGAAATGGAATGTCCATTCCATTCCAATATGTTCATAACAACGGACATCTGAACGGAATCGTCTAAATTTCAGTTTCTTATAAACACACGAATTTTGATATTAACTGTCATTTCCATATAGTGCACCTTAACTAATAAAGCAAAGAATTTTCGATAGCATCAATTTTGCATGAGAAATAAAATGCAATTTCCCATCCAGTATATCCTGCACAGAATCGTCTAAAATTAAGTTATAAGCCACCTTGTTATAAGCATAAAACTTTTGAAATAAAAGGTAGTTACCATATATAGTTTAAGTTAACTAATGAAGTAAAGAATTGGCCAATAGTGTCAGTTCTTCCTGAGAAATAAAATGTCCTACATGGGTATATGAACCTGTGCCAAGTAAGGTGCAGAATTTTTGTTCCATAATGACATCCGCAATGTCTTAGGGGACAAATGCCATTTAGTTTATCTTCGCACTGGGACAAAACTCTGAGAGAAAGTTTGGCCATTGCAGGAAAGGAGCCAAAAAAAAAAGAGGAAAAAGAATAAAGAAAAGTATGTTCCTTTTTATCAAGGGGAGGGCATTAAAGGCGGCCACAACACGCCATTAAGAGGAGAAAGCAACCAGAGAATGTTAGCTGCAGCTGCCTTGTGAGATGCTTCCTCTAATCCTCCATAAAGCAAGTCTTGAGGAGTTATAAAGGAAGAGAATTCGTAGCAATGAAATCCGGGCCTCACTCTTAACTCCGTCTTGCTTTAGAGTCTCTGACTGAAGTCGTACTGATTTTTCTGTTGAAACGAGTATTCAAGCTACTCTGCACAGTAATGTACTGCTGCAAATGTGCGAAGGTGTCATTTAGATTGATGTACTGTAATTTTGCCGAAATATTTTTTAAACTGTAGAAACGCAAGAGATACAATGTGACATATTGGCAAGGGGTGGTATTCCACCCCCCTATAAGGGCCTATGGCCCTATCACGGGGTAACGTAAAAAAATATATATATATATATATTGGCAAGGGGTTAGCAAGTCCACAAAAAAGTGTACACCAGATCCTGGAACCTCAGGTTCCACCCGGTTCCAAGCTGGTTCCATGCCGGTTCCATGCCGGTTCCAAGCCGGTTCCACCTGGTTCCTTGGCCTCCTGTTTCCAGGGAGTTGCATATTGGATAATTGACATTTCTAATGAATTGTCGCATTTGATGGTATTTAAAAAAATGATAATGTGGAATGTAAAGCTAGAAATAATGCAGGGAATTTTTCCACCGTATTAACTCAGATAGTTTTATGTACATGGTATACATTTTAGAACCTGCTCCTATCTTAGTTACTGCCAATCGCAACTACTGAAACGTTCTATTACATCCCCCGTCAATCTAGGTTAATTACTCCCTGCAAAACCTGCCTGATGCAGATACGCCTGGAAACCGTTGTAAAAGGAGATGGCCTCAGTAATACTGCCGAGTCAACACCAACATGCTTTCCCATAAAACTGTTTGCACGTACCCAAACTGGGAACTTTACAATCTCTCAGCCAGATGTAAAACCGTCCTTTACTGCGACTTATCCCAATCTTCAGATTTTCTGTTCCTGACATATTAACGCCTTTTCTTGGTCCCATGTCTCTGAAACTTGAACTGTAACCCCCTTTGTCGTCAACAGAATCTAATTAGACTTCCTTGCAGGGATACGACTGTACATGTTTGAGCATTTTCCAGAGACCCATGTCATAAGCAAAGTTTGGCTCTAAAGCGATGTCATCATAAAGACTCGTCCTCTCCGCCTTTATGTACGGTGGCAAGGCTAGAGAATGGTGTAGAGTCAGGGAGACAAGAGAAAGCCTCCTAAAAGCACGAGAAGAATTAAGGCCACGAGTCTTAAGTCAGGGCCCCTAGATACGGAAGCATCTCAGAGTGGCCAGGATTTAGGAGGGCTTTCCTTGCTCAAGGAATCAGCATCTTCTCTTCTACGAAGCTGGGTTTTTGCTCAAGAAGACCCCATTTCAAGTCGAAGGCCAGCTGATTTACTAGCTTGAAAGAAGATTGCGAGACTTCAAGAACAAGGGAGAGGTTACAAAATCTGTTAACGTTCACATACGTTTGTTAACTACGGTTAACAAAATTTGTAAGTGAATGCCAATTAATAAGGGGGTTATTCCAGCAAAAAGGGACATTTTGGTGAAAAGTGAAGTTTTAAAGGCAATTTTCTTTGCTTTTAAAACTCATACCAACTAAAATTTCTGCGTTTCTGTGGAATGACCGTTATTCTCTTATCACATTTTTACCTAAGGACAAGTTGTGTACCGTCCGTTACCGATAATTTGTCCGAGTGAACGTTAAAGATCCCCAGAGTGGCCAAATTTCCAGGAGGAGGATTGGCGTCGGTGTTGAGCCTAGCGGCAGAAAAAGGTCGACGTTACGCCCCCACTAAACGTCCGTTACCTGGATTAATGATCATTCTACATTCACATTCACAACTTAATTTTGGAATATTTTGTTAATATTTTGTTGTCTTCTACAACATACTGAAAATTTATTTCTGAAATGTTCAAGAGGGCAGAGTTCTGATATTATGTGAGCGACAATATTCGTATGCATGTCCTTTTGCTGTCCCGTCCGTTAGCATATTAGCAAGCCCCAAGTGGTCCCTGCAACCGGCCCTAACCTAACCTAACCTTCCTTGCGGATACAGCCCTACCTTCAGCGGATGCGAAAACCTATGAGAGTAGGTGGGCCTGTTCCGGGGATCACTTGGGGTTCCCATCCACCTTTCGTTACCTGTCTTAAGGAAATTAAATCACCACGAATGATATAAAATTACATAAATAAATCATAAATCTGAACATCATGACTATGTTGCTGTTGCAATGTTACATAACATTCAAAAACACTTTGATACCTACAGAATTTATATTTAAAAAATCAAAATCCGTAAATTTTGTCCCATCCGTTACCGTAGAATGACCCAGGGATAGGTTAGGTTTTGAAATATAGGTTAAGAAGGCTTTAGCATAACGCATCAGATGACATCAACAAAGTATGGCAACAAAAGCTACGTTTCAATCCGAATCAAAACCCAAGCCCCGACAGGAAATTGTCTTTGGCTTTCCATGGTGGGAAATGAAGGCGGCAGAAATCCCATTGAAACTCAAATCCTCGTGATGACAGGAGACTCATCCTAGGAGGCACTGTCAGTATAATACAGGTGCCTTTTTCATCCTCAGATTCTCCGAGTTCTCATTTTGCTTCTGCAAACATTTCCATTTCATTACGTCCCCTGCCTCTCTTGCTACTTGTCCAGGAAAATCCCATCGTTCCTGCCACTTCAGCCGAGGTACTTTGCCTCACCTAAGAGGTTTACAGTACCCTGGATTTCTAGTCAGGGAGACATAGGTCCATGCACACTGTTTGTTGAAGCTGAGATGCCTAGGTGACACAAGTTATTTTCTAAGGCGGTTTGATTCGCATGTCCTGGTTTGAAATTGTGCAAAATATTTTTGTAATCTTTGTTTCACTGATAAGTGTTTCAAAATATTTACTAGGTGCATAAATATTCACTATAGGTGCCCAAAATATTGACTAGACTCCTTGATAAATGACGGTTTTTAACGGTTTTTGCTGGTTTTAACGATTTCAAAAGTACACATTGCGAAGTAAGAAAAATATTATTTTCAGATGTGAAATTTAAAAATACCGTTAAAACCGTTATCAACAAACTCCTTTATAAATGACGGTTTTTAACGGTTTTAACGGTTTTAACGGTTTTTAAGGTACATAAAGAGATTAATTGGTACATGGAAATATTCCCTATGTGCATACAAGCGCATTAGAATATTCACTCCAGGAGCACAAAATATTTATCATATGCATACTTTATACTTATGCAGAAACATATCCTTATGTACTTATACTTAATTATGCAGATACATCACCAGTTATGACCTAGGTGCTTATATTTGCATTTTTTTCAGCCATTGTAAACATTCAGTGCATACTGTAAATGTACACAAAATAATTTTTTCCTGACATCATCGTGTAAAGGATGTTCACATTAATTTTTTGATTGGCGCCTAGACGGATGATTAGAAGTCGATGTGATGGCAAACATTTTCCCGCGGATAGGCAGCATAGACACACCTCCGTATCATTCCGGTTCAAAGGCCACTAACGTCAGTAATAAATGAGGACGGAAGCGAAAATTTTTATAGCAAACGCCAGCAAGTCAGCAACTTTGACCGCTTGTTTACCGAATCGCTACCGGTACCATTTACAGTGCGTTTTTCCTACAAATTAAACATCCCCGTTGCATATTTCAAGCCATGTACGCATTCAAACTGAGCTGTATTTGCAATGGTTTTTGCAATCCACAATATATAATAATAATAATAATAATTTGATACCCCATTATCAGCCTACGGGCTTTCCTAGGGGGGGATTTCTCCCAATTTTTTTTGTCTGGAACTCTTCCATTTTTACTATTTTTCTCATCACCGGAATGAAAGCAGGGAAAGGGTAGGAAGGAGGCGGCTGTGGCCTATATTACGGTAACGACCCCGGAATTATCCTGCAAGGACCATGGGAAACCACAGAAAACCATGGTCAGGGTCGCCGGCCTCCGGGATTCGAACCCAGGACCTCCCGATTAGCAGTCGGTCACCATACCACTACACCACTACTGCTTCGGTCAATCCACAATATATTGTTTTCACTATAATAGTCTTGTAGTAGTTGCAACCATACCTGTAGTAATGCTTCCTTGTTAAGCTGAAAACCCCGGTTTTAGATGGCAATCAATCATTTTTTAGTAGCCACTACCCCCATCGAAATAATGCATAAGCATACACGAATGACAGGAATAATGTAGTGTTTACCAAAATCTGCACCCATCAATGATGTAACAATCCAGCCCAAGTTCAAAGAGCCTTTTTGCACCTGTCATTTGTAACGGTACGTAAGGTGGAGGGGGAATCAAGTACCACTGAGTCTGTACTAACAGTACTGTATTCTCTCAATCAAAGATACAACGGAACCGAGCCAAAGTAAGGAGGGAGGCAGAGAGGTCTGCGAGGAGAGGAGGAAGTCAGGCCAAGAGTCACCTTCCCCAAGTTCACCCTCTATATATAAGGTGTACCCAGCAGGGGTCATAGGTTGGGACA
>JYFJ02008899.1:0-11137 GCA_000934665.2 Catajapyx aquilonaris | reverse complement strand
CCAGGAGATGGTCTTACCCAAAATTGAAAAATCCAAAAATTTAAAGTCATAGATGGCGCCCAAAACTTTGATTTTGATATTGCTTATTGATGGCCCCCTACCACTTCTTTTGAATGGCACTTAAAATGATCAGGGTAATGTTTAATTGACATTTCCGCAAAATCTGGAGAACCCTTTTTTGATATTTGCCAAATCTAAAAATATTTTAGTTGCAAGACGTGTAGCGTAAGAGTAGTCACATCAATTAGCAATAAAATTACTCCAAATATGTTGCGTTAAATATTCATGTTGCACATCAATAGAATGCCTGATTCTAACACTACATAGAATATAATGCAAATACCGATTTCGCTATTGCCTAATAAAAAGATAATCCGCATAAAGTTAAACAGGGGCTTAAAAATGAGCGCTTCTGTTAACATCATGCGAATTATCTTTTTAGTATGTCACTAAAATTGCTATTTATTATTACCCATGTAGAGCGCTAGAATCTGGAATTCTCACGATCTGTAGCATAAATATTTAACCCAACACATTTGGAGTAATTTCATTACTAATATTGAGGTGACTACTCTTACGCTACACATCTTGCAACTAAAATATTTTTATATTTGGCAAATATCAAAAAGGGTTCTCCAGATTTTGCGGAAATGTCAATTAAACATTACCCTGATCATTTTAAGTGCCATTCAAAAGAAGTGGTAGGGGGCCATCAATAAGCAATATCAAAATCAAAGTTTTGGGCGCCATCTTTGACTTTAAATTTTTGGATTTTTCAATTTTGGGTAAGACCATCTCCTGGAGCATAAAAATACCTTTCCCATACGCATATCAAATATAAGATTTGACATGAGCTTCTCCGAGTTATGGTCCACCAAATGAGGTGACCACACTGACGGGACGCGTTTGAAACCAAAAAAGTTATTATTGTCGGCAAATATCGAAAAAGGGTTCTCCAGATTTTTCGGAAATATGTTAAGTAAACATTGCCCTTGTCATTTTAAGTGCCATTCAAAAGAAGTGGTAGGGGGCCATCAATAAGCAATGTCAAAATCAAAGTTTCTGGCGCCATCTTTGACGTTACATTTTTGGATTTCTTAAAAATGAACACGACCATCTCATAGAGCGTAAAATGCCCCTTCGAATGCACATATCAAATGTTATATTTGACCTGACCTTCTAGGAGATATGGCCGTCAAAGTGACCGCGAACGTAGCAAAAATGCTCGAAAATGGGCATATTTGACACCCTGTGGTTACGCAACCACGCAACGCAGAGGTATAATAATTTGGGTTCCTGCATAGGTCGATGAGTAGTACATGTTATTAAATTTTGGTCAAGGTCCTCAAAGATTTGTCGGAAAGTGTCCCGCTTGACGTGGAATCCCTCATATATATATAATATAATATAATATAATATATTCTTATGATACATCATTATAAATAGCTCCACCAGAAAAACAAATATATCATTACCTGAAATTGAGAGCAGCAACGCTTGACACAGACCTGAAGACAATCTGGCATAAGGGGTCTTTTAAGTCATGCTGGTACACTATCTGGAGCAGGCCACGAGCATCACACTTCCAGCCATACAGTGTTCCCAACTGTAAGGTGACAAACGTAGTTATTAACAAGTCCTCTATCAATAATGACATTATACATACAATATCAGCTGAGATGAGGCGGGTGCCCTGACTACTCCATTTTAGAAGGCAAACTGCTGTTCGATGCAAACTCTCCACTTCACTTAGGGTTATATCTATTTCATTCCAGACTGCCACTTCACCACCTTCCCATCCCAACACCAGCATCTGTTTCTTTGGGTGCCAAGCCAATGCTGTGATTTCACCACAGGGTTGCTCAGGAATGGTCTCACTCTCCAAAGGTTCTCCCTGCACACATACATACATACATATATATATATATATATATATATATATATATATATATATATATATATATATATATTTTAAATTTGTGAATGCAGCATGTCTAATTTTGAACATAACAATTTAAAATATATGTATGGCACCTCATCTGTGAACAGTCGCACATATCCAGACTTATCTTCTGTAAGAGATGCAGTGGCAAGCATGGGTAAAGTATCATGCCACACTACATCTGTATGGACAGCAGTTGAAGAGTTGCGAGGTATTTTGTATTCAAAGAAGGCAGCCATACCTATAAAAAGAGACCACATTTTCTACACTGACACCAATTCTGAATGATTTACAAAATCCAAGGGTTGGGACATGTCATTCCTCATATGTTTTTCAGCTTCGGTGCAGTTTAGTGGCGCAAAAGTCTTGCAGGTTTATATATCTGTTCTGAATCTACTCGATGAGCTGAGTCGAATGTCACTATTCCTAGAGTGCGGAAATGCTTGGTGCAAGAGTAATTGAATTTTAAAGTTGCAAGTTATAACAATGAATAAAATGAAAGCAAACAAGTGTTCCTTTGTTGAGACTGTTCACTTCCCTTGTTGCGTGAGGTGATTCTCCGTGGAAACGTGAGAGTTGCCACGGCAACGTGCTGTGAATGATGTAAATAAATGGTTGTTCTTGGTATGTTGGACATAGAACGAGAGTGTAGGAGTTTAATTTAACATCATTCAGGAGCGTTCATGGCCAAGGCATTGCATCGGTGCTTATGTGGAATTGGGCAAGCTTTCCTGGAAGTAAGGAGGGAGGTTGGTATCTCCTGGGCCACTGCTCGAGGCCTCTTGCCAGCCAACAAGTGAGGGTGATAGGTCAGAAGGGCGTATGAGCCTGTAAGGGAATTTTACATGAGAGGGAAAAAACGTTTCATTATTTCAATATTCATTATAATTTTGTAACTTTTTGTGCAGCACACATCTTATCTGCATTGAAACGCGTGTTTGCTGCACAAAAAAGTTGCAAAATTATAATGAATAATGAAATAATGAAACGGTTTTTCCCTCTCATGTAAAATTCCCTTACAGGCTCATACGCCCTTCTGACCTATCACCCTCGAAGTGTTGCCGTAAAATGAATCCTAAGCTTTTTTAATTACTCAAGGCATGCCCTACTCTGATTGTGTTGGTGTTATCTGTGAGACGTTGGAGTGACCGCACCAGTACTGTCCATCTTGTGGCCCTGCCAGGCACGGTACGTCGCATTTGCGTGATAATTTTAGTTAATGCAGAGCATTAGAGGAGCTAGGCGCTTATTGTGAGTTTTGCATCCGTAACATTTACTGTCCGTCTTGTGGCGCCGCAGGCCAACACCCACATCACGCAACACCCACATCTACCCCACCACAAGGCAGACAGAAATGCTGCGAAACACAACCCCCAAATTACGTTTAAAATTACCATGGATATCATTCACTCAACAATGGGAGTAAACTGTTTCAACAAAGGAACACTTGTTTATTTTCATTTATTCATTGTTTCAAAATTCAATTACTCTTGCACCAAGCATTTCCACACACTAGGAATAGTGTTATTCAACTCAGCTCATCGAGTAGATTCAGAAAATATATAGAAACCTGCAAGACTTTTGCGGCACTAAACTGCACCCTTACCTGTTTTTCAATCAAACATTTCAGCCTTTAAAGTGACGCCCCATATGTTGTTTTATAGCTCTTCCAGAGTTATATACATGATGATGAAAAGATAATGTGAATGTAACAAAGGCTGGGGGGAAAAAAAGGAATGACACCCTTATTACAACAATGTGAAACACGAGGATATTTAAAAAAAATAATTTTCAACCATTTCAGTAGAGACCCTCAATGTTGTTCGACGTGGTTATCCAGATCTGGCTCTGCTGATGGGAAGGCTATTGAATGCCATTAACTTTGTGAAGGTGGGTGATATCAGACAGAGTTACTGCCTGGTTGCAATTCATTCATGTTCATACAACACTTCCCATGCATTAGTTCTTTCATCATCATCACCATCACAACCTTTCCCTATAGCCTAAGGCCCTAAGGGGTAGTCAGTGGTGAAGGGTGCATTGGTTCTTTCATTTTTGAAAAGTCCCAGTCACATGGACTGAGGTCAGGCCAATACTGGGGGGTTGTGGTACTGTAGCTCAATTTCTCCTTTCTCAATAATTCGACCAACAACCAAGCTGTGTTGGCATGAAGCATAAATCATGCAAATCAACTGGTGCAGATTGGCATTTTATGATGATGATGATGATTATTATTATTATTTTGTAATACCCCATGATAGGGGCTGGGGGGGGGGGGGGGNGGGGGGAGAAGGTTCCCAAGGGAGGGCACTCTTCATTAGTTTCTAGTCATTTCAGACCCTCTTAAATACCCAATCTTTTCTCTAGACCTTGGGAAGAGAAGGGAGTGCAAGACTGCCTGGACATGTCGGTTGAAAAGCGGAAAAAGACCTGACCAAGCAAAGGTGACGGCGGGCAAGATTTGAACCTCAGATCTCTGGCTTGGCTGGCCAGTAGCATAGCCACTAGACCACCATGCTCCCCGCTCAGATTGGCAAACATCTGAACTTCACTAAGCAGAAATATAAGCTGTGACTGACATCAACCACTGTCTCAAAGTGATTGTTGACTTTGTTGTAACAGTATAGCTTCCCCATTGGTAGAGAATGGTGGTCATGCATAATTTTGGCAACAACACTGAAGGTCTTAAATGGCATGATTATTATCAGTGAGTAAGAGAATTTTGTTGTTGTTGGTATTCCCATAATTCACATTGTTTAGGGAAATGATGCTAGGGGGTTGTCTTTCCTCCTTTATTTAAACATCCACTGCTATATTCACATCACCTTTTTACCACATGAGATATAATTTGGCAGAGCTACATATGGATCACTATAAATCAAAAATTTGATATAGCATATAAAATGTCACACATGCATACGACTTAGCATCATACTATACATGTAATAACGTATACACTCACAGATATGAAAGGGTAAGTCTCTTTCTACAAGATGGGCCAAAAGCCCCCGTACCCCTCACGGTATGGCGAAGGTATAATTATTTCATTACTTATAATTGTCTTAACTGAAAGTACAAGTACCTTTATTCACTTGATAAACGTATTTTTACTTAGTCAAATTGGTCTGTATGTGCACAATCATTATCCGCATACAAAGCGATGTGCCTCCATGTCCTTAACCCTTAACTACGTAGGTGGGTGAAACACCTTTAACTACGTAGGTGGAGCCTGAGAGGCTCCAACGGTATATATAAATATCTGCTTATCAACTAAATTGTTATATTGGACTTTTCACATACAGAAAGTGCAGTTCAGATCATTAGGCTTCCGAAAACGTAAAAATCACACGCTGAGTCAGCATATTCCGACAGGGAAAAATTTTTAATTAAAAGGTTACATCATGTTTGAGCCGCTCAGGCTTCACCTGCATAGGTAGAGCCTGAGCGGTTCCAGGAGGAACCTGTTCCTCGTTACGAATTTTTTTAAACCAAACAATAGGGACTTTAAAAAAATTATTTCTTTTCATGCTTAGGAAGGTTTTTCACGGAAGGACAGGGGAAAATAAAATTCATTGAAAAAGTTACATGCATTTAAATAGTGCTTGGAGCCTCTCAGGCTCCACCTACGTAGTTAAGGGTTAACGACATTCCAAGGAGCTGTCCCCAAATCATGACATGTGGTGGATTACTTTTCAACTCTTTTGCATATTGAAGATTTGTCTTTGTCTAAAAGACATCATTTTTGGCATGCGCACTGTGGTGCATTAGTGTGCATTCGTCGGAAAAACCTTTGCACAGGACCTTTCAGTTGCGAATTTGTCTAACAAAGCCCCGCAGGAGGCAGTGCAACGTTTCATGTCTGCATGTGATAGCAAGAGCTAATAACTGGTGATAGTTCATTCACAAACATGTGGTCTCTCATAGTTGACCTGGGTATTTGAAGTTCAGAAGCTCGTTTACGAGTTGATTTGGTAGCATATTGTTCAATGAAATCAGAAGTAGCAGTATATGTTTCAAATCGTCTTGACTTTCGTCCACTTCACAGCATATCTTTCACATTTTCCAATCTAAACGAACATTTTTCCCAAGCAGGAATTGTTGCTTTTCGTGGAGGAGACTTCTTAAATCGTATTCAAAATGCATAATTCACTTGCTTCGTTGTTTGTCCGGTGTGTTGTCGTTCATGCACCCAAACGCTTTTCACTAACCGACACAGTAAGGGTTTGTGTTTGCCATTCTGGTGCGACTGGTTTTTCTCACTTCGACTAAATGACCTGGTAATATGAAAGGTGAAGGTTCAACGTTGCCACTCTACCAAAATAACCCACAGATATAGGATTAGCCGATTAAATATGGCAGGGGTAAGGAGACTTTTGGCCCACCCTGTACTTTTCAACATAGTCACCATACACTTTGTTGCACTTATCCCACCAGGACACTAGTTTTTCTGTGTCACTGCAAAAAAAAAAGTGCCAGGCTGGCTATGAAGCCAGTGGCCTCTTTCACTTCTTCATTGTTGCTGCATTGACTGGCGAGGTGCTTCTTCACTGGTCCAAAGAGATGGCTATAAGGTGGGTGCTGCAAGATATGCCATCCCCAGGCCTGAATCTTCCCTGTCACAGCTTGTGCTATGTGAGGGCAGGCATTGTCGTCGTGAAGGAGAGCAACATCGGTCATGCTCATTTCTGGTCGTTTAAGGGGAATTGCTGCATGAAGGTGGGCAAAGGTGTCACCGTATGCAGCTGCATTTATGTGCTTTCCCTTTGGAAGGAAATCCACTAAGAGGTCCCCTTGGCAGTCCCACAAATCTGTGACCATTACTTTCACTACAGATGCTGCAGAGTGGAATTTTTCGGAGAAGGAGAATTCGCATACTTTCAAACCTTACTCACTTGCTTACCACTTCTTGATTACAATCTCTTAGGGCCAATTAAGAAGTACCTGGCCGATCAACACTTCAAGGACAACGATGAAGTGAAATCACGGCCACCCGCCACTGGAGTGCAGCTATGTGTATGGTGACTATGTTGAAAAGTAAAGAAAGACTTGCCCTTTCATACATATATGCCAGTTTCAGTTTCTGTAGTGAAGCTTCGGAAATAACAAAGTTGTGAATGATTTTTTGGTTAGCCCTCGTATATGTGTAAACGAAAATAAAAATATCCTGGGCATTTGTACATGTGTATATGGACAAAATTACCTGCCCTATTCTTACCTGAGCCTACACTGGTTGGAGCAGGACGGAAACGATGTAAAGTTAGGTTGTAAAGACGGAATCCAGACTAACATGGGGGAGGTGTCTCTAAGTAACCGTGACGGATTGAAAAATCGATTAGTACCGCCATGGCAACCATGCATAGCCAACAGTCGTGCGATCTGTGTTATGCTTTTTAGCTCGAAGTAAGTGTGGAATTTTCTTCTTAGATAAAATAAATATAATTCAAAATAGTAATATTATTAACAAATTTAGATATCATGGAACCAGGCTTAGAAATAAGCCAAGATCAAAACCTACCTAGTCATAAGCCTGCCCGTGCCCAGTGCCCATTCGGCCCGGGCCTTCTCGAAGTCTCGACAATCAAAGGCCAACCCTTCAACCAGCGCGGACCGCGAATATTTTCCTACCGGGCGGCTGCCGCGGCAGCCTCCCATCCAAGGTGAACCATATCCTATACATCATGGGTTTTATTCACATAAGTAGCTTATTTTTACCTCAAATGATAGTAACTCTCTTTATGCTGGGGCCCAAACGTTTGCAATGGTTTACAATATACTTAATATCCTTCACCATAATCTTGACATATTACTTTTCTTTTATTCCACTGTGGCGCGCAGCATTCGGCAGACAGCATCTATCACATGGATGTCGAAAGACTGCCATCGAACAGGTGACGAGGCATTGGTACACTTTTGGTTCATCAAGCACCCTGAGCTTTAGTACATCAAGGCTGGGGTAAGATTAGTAAGTAAAATATCTCGTTCCACAGAAGTACTTGCATCCCAATAACTGCGTCATTACTATATCATATATTTAGGATGTCCTGGGCATTCGACTTGACTCGAGTGAGCAAGTAAGACTTATGCATTATTTGACCTTCCAGGTTTTTCGTGAAGGTCGAACCAAAGCAGTGGGATCAGCTTGGTACCGATTCAGCTACGGAAATCCAAGCCTGGAAAAATGCAGAAGCAGGTGCAAGGTGCCCCCAGCATTGCATCACAGGTTAGCACCTCATTCTCAATAAGAAATTATGCATTACATGATACAGGTGCTCAGGAACCATTATGTAGGAGTAATTTTTTCAGGTGGCAAATGAGTCACCTAATACTTCGCTGGATGAAGCCCTGACAGAGAGAGAAGAAAATCAGCCTGTGAAGAAGAGTAGAGGTCGCCGAGGCAAGCGCACACGGGGGGGAGGTGCAGGTGCCGGAGGTGTTAGTAGTGGCGCTATCAGCAGTGTGACTACTACAGGAAGCAGCCCTCCTCTTCCCAAGCCTTTGACTGAGCAGAATTCTGCAGTGGTACCAGGGAAAGGTTATTTGAAGGCTTAAAGCAGTTGTATGTGTTCAGAGATGCACTGTTTGCAGTCCAGAGGGATTTTTGTGCACAGTTGTTTTTTTACTCCCTCTCTAAAAACTTGCTCTACATTTTCCATTGGGAGGTTAATCCATTCAAGAAGCATCATAGTTGTGCACAGTACCTAAATTATGAAGTAGGTACTAGTACTTTTGAATATCCTATTTTGAAATACGTTTCAAAATTACACTGTGCAACTTTTGAGATAGCTGAGTTGTGTACCTGACTAGCATCTTATGCATAGAGATACTCTTGTTCTTTTTTCTTGTGATGTGTTAAGTTAAGTTAAAATTAATGATAATGAACATCTGGTTCGAAGAATATTATCCCTGACAAGCTTGTATGGGAATGTAGATCCATTTTAACTCAAAATTGCAACAACAGAGTTTTATTGGGCACCATAGCCTAGAAAGGCCTTCCACCCATTCTTACAACATTCAGCATAACGCCATAACAAGAACTATAACAAGAACTATCAAAGATTGGTCCTCCATCTTAGTCCCAGCACTCATCCGCCCCACAGCGCCAGGCCTCGAGCCCTTTTCTCTTCTTCGTTGTCGGGGGTCGCCACCAGTTGTCTCACCAAATGCTGCTGCACCTCATTCTCGGCCAGCTCTGCCAGCCCAAACCCCTCCGTCGCATCCCGAGTCACACTCCTGGCTAGGAGACATCGGGCTCCACATCCCACCGTTGCCCCCAGTCGCAGCTGGCATTCAGCTCAGATAGAACACGATCAGCCGCCAGGCAAAAGTGTTGAGATAGGCAGCATCGTGGCGGTGACCAGAGCCTCTCTGAAGCAGGGCCATCCAAGATCCTCTGCCACCGCTGTACATTTTCCGGGCTTCAGCTATCTCAGTTAGGGAGCAGTCTCATGTAATATGCGCTGCTGACTGCTCGCACCTCCCTCATTGACATCTCATCCCAGACGGATCGTCCTCTTCTCCCTCCTGGCCCCCATCTGCTCTTCTTCCCAGATGGAATCGGCGGAGGTAGGTTTTATATGGTCTATGGCCCGATATCAGCCTTGCCAGATGGCCATGGATATGTCTCCGGGTCGATACAGTAGGGAAGAACGCAAAGTACCAGGAGTCTCTCGGCCGCCATATGCATCACGCGTCGCTGCATGCCCACGGGGATTCTGGGAGGAATCGAATTCCCACCGTGAGTGTCGTCACCTTGGCCTCCTCGTCAGCAAGCTCATTCCCCAAGGTTTCCTAATGCGCCTTCACCTAGCATAGGCCAATCTCTTGTCCAGCACTCCTCAGGACCCCCTGCACGTGCAGGGCTGGTGCCAAGGTGGAACGAGGGTTTGCCACCGTCTGTAGAGCCGACGGAGTTCGAGACCGCCCAGGCAGGTCGTCTCGAACCGGAGGCCACGGCCATCTCCACCGCTTGGACGATCATTTCCAACTCAATGTCGAAGATCCCCGTTGGAGTAGTGAAGGGGAAGCTTTCGCAGGTGACGACCTGCAATCCAGCATCCATGGTCACCACAGCTCCTCCAGCGCCCCGCTTCATGACCGAACTGTCCGTGAAGTAGAGGTGGTCCACTCCAATCGGCGTCCCATCCCATGTCCCGATGGTAGGTTTGCTCCACTCCCACGGCGGCAGGGTGTCGTGCAAAGGGACCGGGAGCCTCACCAGCCCCCTCACGGCTTCAGTTCTGATAGTCCTTCGCGCCTCTCAAATGGCCTGCGCCTGCCATGCTGGGGGGATGGTTCCACTCAGGGCACAGAGAAGAGAGCCCAGCGTTGTCCTATATGTTCTTGTGGTCATCAGCAAGAAGGGGCGGAGAGCAGACATCAGGCGAGTCTGAATCCTCTTCACCTCTTCACAATGGCCCCATATCTCCGCTCCGTACAACAACATGGGCAGCATGGCCGACGAGAGGATCTGCAGTCTGCTCCTCTGGGCCAGTCCCCATCGCTGTCCCGTGACACACCAGATCCGGCATGCGACGCTCCGTACCTTAGCAACCGCCTTCTTTACGTGAGGCATCCAGGACAACTTTCCGTCGATATGCAGTCCAAGGACCCTCATGGAGGGGTGCAAAGCTATGCATTCCCTCTGAAAGAAGACTCTCGGCTTGTACTACAGGCGATGATATGACAAGAAGAGGGCCTCCGTCTTTTCTCCATTGTACTCCAGGCAAAGCGAGGCAGCTCAACCCAGAATCATAGGCTCGAGCCGCAGCCATGTCTTTTGTATCAGTATGCTGTCCACTGAGGTGCCCCATATCAGTAGGACCTGATCGTCTGCATAGGCCTGAGCATGCATCTGGTCTCCCCCCCGCTTCTGTTATGGCACGAAACCATCCATTCATTACAAGGTCCCAAAGCAGGGGTCCCAGACTGGACCCCTGCGGACAGCCCCTCTCCATGGTGTGGAGGCCCCAGTCGCATACAAGTTGTCGAGGTCCAAGGAATCCCTCCACAGAGAACTTCATCATAACAATCTTCATCAAAATTGCATAATGGATGGTTATAAAAGACCAAAAAAAAAAAAAATAATAAATAAAAAAAAAGAGGTATAAAGACGTCTCCGTGGAGATATGGTGTTTACATGGACGCCGAAGCCAGTCGCTCCATTTGGGGCCGAACGTTCGAACTGGAAGGACGCAA
>JYFJ02008898.1:0-11135 GCA_000934665.2 Catajapyx aquilonaris | reverse complement strand
GCACGGCTCGAAACTTGCTATTGAGATTCTGCGATTATCTTTGTAACTGTTTGTGTTATATGGTTGTGGCCGATACATCAAAATACTCGTAACAGTTCGGGGAACTTGATCCATGCCATCACAGTACAGAATTAGCTCAAAAAGAACAAATAATGTCAAGGTCAAATCTTGCGACCTTTGACATTTCTCATGTTATGGATACACATTTTTTTGAAAAATATACACTTGTGCACCAACTCATCATATAGCTTGGGTGAAAATTAAAATTGTTCAGGAAATTTTGTTTTCCCCCCAAAAAATCCCAAACTTTCCCTGCGCTTGATGACGTTACGAAAAGCTGCACTTTTCATATCCATTTAACGAAATGGTACAATCTGACTGAGGAATATGACTTGCAACAGTGAATTTAAGACACTATTTGCAACAATGTACGATACTTGGATACTCATGCATGTGACTGAAATGGCTTTTCATAATATGTTATTATTGTTTATTTACATTGCATTTGTTTAATAATTTTATTATGTTGAAGTGCCTTTACGAATAACATAATTACAGTATGTCATCACCCTATGACGTCATATGCGCAAATTAGACTTATTGAAAACAAGCTTTTCTTCGGAATTGTGCCATAAGTGACGTTATCATGCGCCTGCAGGAAATGTTTGGGAATTTTTGTCTAGAAAACAAAGTTTTCTTAACCATTTAAATTTTCATCCAAGCTATATGATGAGTGGGTGCACAAGTGTATATTTTTCAAAAAAATGTGTATCCATAGCATGAGAAATGTCGCAAGATTTGACCTTGACAGTATTTGTTCTTTTTGAGCTAATTCTGTACTGTGATGGCATGGATCAAGTTCCCCAAACTGTTACGAGTATTTTGATGTATCGGCCACAACCATAACACAAACAGTTACAAGGATAATCGCAGAATCTCAATAGCAAGTTTCGAGCCGTGCCCATTATTGACCTTACCTTTACGCGTGACCTATTGACATCTGGGAGCTGAAAATATGACATTTAGACTATTGATACGGATTCAAATCAGGATGCCGATTTTCATTTCTGAAAAAAAATGCAGGGTGACATTTTTAATTTTATTTGGGTGAACTGTCAATGACTCCCGGCTACCCCATGCCTGCCTGGCACGGCTGCCTGGCATGTGTCAGCTGCTCCCAGTTCCCATCCTGTACAAGTGTACAGAAAGGGTTCTGAGGATGGACTGATCCCTGATTGGCCACCAAGAGGGGAGGTGGGTGGGTAGGAGGGTCTTCCACCGAGGGAGGGGGGCAGCCGTCGGGTTGGAGGTGGGGGGAAACCAGGGGGGAACTCTTGATGACGTCAAAGTAAGTTTCCTTATGGAAAGCAGGTTTACGAAAACGGCCGCGGCCTCGTGGGGAGGCGACAGTTCCACCAAAGAGATGAGCACACGGCCAGTATGGAACAGCATAGGGAGTCAGTCACTCTGTATTATTTACTCTTGATTGTACTTATGCTTTTTTCTGAAATATGCAGTATCACTGAATGTGTATGGATCTTTTGATGACTGTAAAATGCAAAGACTGTGAGCTCCTATTGCCAGTGATTCCAACTAAGCTTCCTAACTCATCATCCCTAAACAGTTTTGAAAAGTTTTNGGGGGGGGGGGGGGATTAGTGCAGGGCATCCATGCAACTTTCACCCTTACCAGTTTTGGAGATAGGGTGTTTCTCCTTGGGACAGCAGAGCTAATAGTTCTGATACCTGTTAAAATAACTAACAGTAACTGCTAATAACAAGCAGCTGTGCCAAAAACTCACTAACTACTATGGGCATTTTCATTGGAACATCCAGTATGTATGCATTCTTTTCCTCACCAAGTGAAAAATAGTATCAAGTTGCAATACGTACTTCTCGAGAAAATCCTTCAAAGATACAGGAAATGAAGGGGGAATGACATCATCACCAACAGGTTCCCCTTGGGTCAAAGACAACATCAAGCGACCGAAGGACTTCAGATCATGTCTTATTCCACGCACACATGGAGGTACTTCGTCTCGACTTATGCAGAGATCAGACAAACGTCGCACAAACCCATAATCTGAGACACACACACGTCCTCCTCGCTCCAGAAAAACGCTACTGTCTTGAAGATTTTCATGAAAAATGTCCTTGTGGTGCAGGTATGCCAGTCCTTGCAAAATTCCACGAGCAATGTGCCTCACAGTGTCGGATTCCAGGGCCAAGCCTTCAGAGATGTACAAAGAGAGTGGGCAGCCATGCATGTACTCTTGCAGAAGATGCACTGTCACTTGATCAGATTTTCTAACGTGTTTTAAGTCAAGATAGTGCACCAGATTTGGGTGCTGCAATTTCCGGAGAGTCTGCAGTTCATGTTCCATTTGATACACCTATGGGAATAAGAAGGTATTGTATCACTCTATCTGGTTATTCCAAAATGTATTAATAATAACTGATACATCAAACATGTGATACCTAAGAGAGGACACCAAGATTTTTTCACAATAATTGCACATGATGATTCAGTGCTTAGTTTCCACAAACTTAAGCATTTAGAAAATTTTAAGTTACTAAAATTCAATTACACTTATAACCATTAATTTTGAATCAGGTCTCGGATTATTGAGATTCCATTGTACACAGACTAATGGCCAAGGAAAGCTTCCATAGTGAGACAGCTCGAAAAAAAATTGCCCTATACCCCACCAACCAGCACCTATGGAGGAACAGATGGAAGCAGCCCCCTGACACATCTATCCCAGGTCAATAGAAAAAGCTGTGCCGTTATCTCCTCCCGCATTGGCACTAGTATATCTGCAATGGAATCACGCTGTGGAACTTGCGAAGCGAGTTCCACAGCGTGATTGGCATGAGTCCATTGCAGATATACTAGCGCCAATGCGGGAAATGATAATGGCACGTAAGATGGCGGTGAGTGTCCCGACCTATTCTTCTAAGACCATGGATGGAAGCATGCACAATTGTGAATCGATTCATATTGTTTTCATCCATGCTTGCTTGCCTGGATGCTTGGTGCTACTTGGCAATTTTTCTAGTGGTGTACTATAGGTCTGCTTCCACATGAGGAATGCCGCTAACATACATTCAGACACTATTCAGTGAAGCTAAATAATACATCACCTACAAGATCATAAAAATGTACATCAAGAAAATTTCACATCTCTTGTTTGAAAGTCAAATAAGCCTTCTCAATGGTGATGTCACATCTGATTTATCTTGCCATATTCACTTTGTCCTTTGACGTACCATGGATCTTCGTTATATGTGGTTTGAAAGTATTAAATAAACATTGATAAAAATATTACATTTAAAAATTCAGAATATTTTAAGTGCAGCACAGTACTTATTGTTATAACTCTTCTAATTTACTGTTAATTGATGAGTAAGAGGTTCCCTCCTTTTAAGGGTAATATAAGAATCATAATATTATTTAAAAATATCGATGCATAAATGGCTTCACTTTGAAAAAAAAATAGGAATAAAGTTGATCATTACAATCTAGTGAAATTTACCTGCTTTATTAATGGGGACATCTCAGCATCTTTTGCTGTCTTCTTCCCAGCCAAGGAACACTTCAGCTGCCACTCAACAATGGCAACCAATTGGCCTGTCCCCATGTCCATTCCAGCATAAACCACACTGATTCCTCTAGAGCTGTGCCCCAGGCACTTGCCCCTCTGCACACGTCGCTGTCCATGTTCAAACTGCATGGAGATGATGCCCTGATGTTCACAACATCCAGAACCATCACTGCTCTCTGAATGTGCACTGTGAAACCTAGAGAGCAAAGTAGCATTATTAAGAAGGATTGAAGCGAATATGAAAATACTGAGGGAATTCACAGCAACACGGGATGATCAGGAAGACATGCGAAGAAACTCTCAACAAAATCCCTGGTCATATTTTATAAGAGCAAAAACATTCCCTTCAGTAAAAAAGAGAAGTAAGACCTCCGCGGCGGAATAAAAGTATTGAAACAAGGCAGGCGCACATAAGACCTTCACCAATTGATTTTAGCTGCACCATAGGTCTTACTCAAGCAATTTCCAATTTACTGCTCATGGGTCATTCCACGTCAGTTCATCACGATATTAGCCCTTGGTATCTCGAATTTCGTTCAGACTTTTTAAAATGGAAGTACTCCACCCCAAACAAATATGGCCCAGGCCATTCACCCGAAAAAATTTAACAACGGAACTACAGGCGACTAAAGATTATCGATTTTATCGTTTTTGGCGCTGTGCCGTATCCGAAAAGTGACGATATCTTCCTTAATATCGATCGTAGAGAGATGTACATAGGGACTTGAATTAATTGGAGATGTGCACGGAATAGACGTAGGCCACCAAATATAATTTTATGTCATATCTGTAATATTTTACGCTAAATTTTAAACTTTAAATTTACTTTTCCAAAAAGAGTATATTTATTTATTTTTACTTGTTCCCTTACATAAATCTATAGTCCTTTGTGTTAATTATCCCGTTAAAATGTCGATGGGCAATTCATAATTGTTCGAGATAAAAATTATCTAAATTGATGATACACCGCTCATGCATAATATCTCGCTAGTGTCTTGAACGAACATTCATGTTTTTTTTTTTTTTGGCCCAGTAAACAGGCTTAACTCATGATGTAAGTCTGGTGACTAATTTTCTTTAAACGTTACAAATTCTGAACCAATTAATACCTTAGTCATTCAATAATTTTGTCAATTATTATGATTACTACTACTGAATGGTAATTATAATACGGTATTTGACAAAATCATTGGAAAATTATTGCATGACTAAAGTACCGGTATTCATTGGTTCAGAATTTGTAATAAGAAAATTAGTCGCCAGACTTACATCATGAGTTAATCCTGTTTACTGGGCCAAAAAATACCCAAGGAACGTTCGTTCAAGACACTAGCGAGATATGCATGAGCGGTGTATCATCAATTTCGATAATTTTTATCTCGAACAATTATGAATTGCCCATCGACATTTTAATGGGATAATTAACACAAAGGACTATAGATTTATGTAAGGGAACAAGTAAAAATAAATAAAAATACTCTTTTTGGAAAAGTACATTTAAAGTTTAAAATTTAGCGTAAAATATTAAAGATATTACATAAAATTCTATTTGGTGGCCTACGTCTATTCCGTGCACATCTCCAATTAATTCAAGTCCCTATGTACATCTCTCTACGATCGATATTAAGGGAGATATCATCACTTTTCGGATACGGCACAGCCCCAAAAACGATAAAATCGATAATCTTTAGTCGCCCGGAGTTCCGTTGTTAATTTTTTTTTTGATGAATGGCCTGGGCCACATTTGTTTGGGGTGGAGTACTTCCCTTTAAAAAAGTATGAACGAAATTCGAGATACCAAGGGCTAATATCGTGACGAACTGACGTGGAATGACCCTCATGAAGTCACCTTTCTGAAAATAATGGGTGGAATTTCCATGAGCCACTCCATATAAAGGTTTCTACCGAAGCAGTAGTGGTGTAGTGGATATGGTGTCCGACTGCTAATCGGGAGGTCCTGGGTTCGAATCCCGGAGGCCGGCGACCCTGACCATGGTTTTCTGTGGTTTCCCATGGTCCTCGCAGGATAATTCCGGGGTCGTTACCGTAATCATAGGCCACAGCCGCTTCCTTCCTTCCCTATCCCTGCCTCATTCCGATGAAAAAGTAGTAAAAATGGAAAGAGTTCCAGACAAAAAATTGGGAGAAATCCCCCCCTAGAAAAGTCCGGTTGGCTGATAATGGGGTATCAAATTATCAAATTATTATTATTATTATATAAAGGTTTCTTAAATTAGGAACTTCAATATTAAGCACATTGAATTTCTATAATATTGCACAGTGTGGCCAAAAGCGTGAATGCTTGGACAATGGCTCCCACTCCACGCATATTTGTCACGATGGGGTCACGATTTTCCTCTTATTTTTAAGACAAAAAGTTGCGAATTTCACTTTGAATGACAAACCCAACGAATGACTAGATTCCTCAGTTATAGATTCACTTTGTTTTAAGTGCACATAATATATTGCATCTTTTGTCAGGGTAGCTGCTACCCTGACAAATGTGACCTTTTTAAAAAATGTGACAACATGTGGCCTTGAAACGAAGTGAGTCTATAACTGGGGAGTCTAGTCTTTCGTTCAATGTGTGATTTGCAGTGAAATTTTGTGAAATCCGCAACTTTTCGTCTTTAAAATTAGAGGAATGTTATGATGTGCGCATAATGTAGGCGTCAACAAAAGAACGACTGGCACTGCCGTTTCAAGGTCACATTCAAATTGCTACATGAGAGTAAGTAGTACTTAGCCAGAGGTATTTTAAAAGCTTAAAATCCGGATGAGCCTGGATTTGGAAATGCGGTGACCTTACTTCTATGACCATTTGAAGCCGACTGAATACACACAAAAAGGTGGCAGGTGAACACTTGACTTCAGTACCTGCCTGGTATAAAACCAATCTCAATTGAACCTACCACAACAATGTTTATTATTGTTCAGACATTACTTTCTTACATTAGGGCAGATTTGACACGACTTGGCCAATTTGGTTTCTCCATTTTTGTCCAAGCAATCCCGCGTTTGGACACACTGGATTGGTGCGAATTTATTGCCATGAAACATTTATGCAGAATCATCACCTCTTTTAGATGCTGATTTTAATTATACTGTTTTATTTTTCACATGTAAACATATATTGGTGAATTTCCCAGGGTATGTTTCGATTGGATTCTGCATTTTCAGGAGTGAAAATTTCCAAGTCTGTGAGGATAGGTTCAGTTTTTTTGTTTTTTTTCAAAATAAAACCCTGCCTACTGCTCTGAATTGTTTGCAGCAGTAATTTTTATGAGCCGTTCCATACAGTACTTCAGAATTGCAAGAGTATCACCTATGGTACAGCTCAAATCAATTGGTGAAGGTCTTACGTGCGCCTGCCTTGTTTCAGTACTTTCATTCTGCCACGGAGGTCTGACTACCCTTTTTTTTACTGAAGGGAATGTTTTTCTCTTATTTCAGCTCTTTTTTAACCCCATCGCTACCAGCTATACTGCCATCGCGTAGGTTTTCGCTTACATGTACTCTGAAGATAAGGACCAGATATTTTACAAATAAACAGCTATAGTGCTATACGTATCATATCATACTAACACGTTTATGCTCTACACTACCATCTGCACTATGAATGTGTTGGAGACGATATTTCTCTCCTACAAGTTCCTAAAATCATTTTCACAGTGATCGTCGCAAAAGAAACTAAATTCGAGTGCTAATGGCCAATTGTTAGTCTAATATACGGAATATCTACATTGAGAACCGTACCAGACTAATGTGCTGAAATTGTGGCACTTGCAAGAATTAAATCATTACTCATCTGCAGCTTGCCTCTGTCACATATGAAAACTCCCACTCTTATTTACTTTTCGCTAAATACGACAATATCAGCAAATTCGTCTGGCACGTTTCTCAAGATAGATATTCCGCGCACTGTAACATAATTACATAATTAAATCAGCTTAAGAGTTGGCCAGTAATACCTGGAGATCGCGATCGTGATATAGCAGGTAGCGAAGGGGTTAATAGTATGGTTGAATCCAGATAAAACAAACTTCAAGAGAATGTGGAAAAAGGATGTTATAACCAAGGTCTTTTATAGCCAAATCGTCACTTTTGCAACGAAAGCAGAGATTTCTGCTTTCCATACGGCTGTAATATGCACTACAAGACTACATACCAATTAATGAAATTTGTCAAAAATGCATATTATCTCACCAGAAAATTATGCAATTATGCAGGATATACACGTTCCACAATGTTGAAGCAACTTTGTTGAATGACGTCACTGCAACACAGTTGAACGTGTAAACGTGCTGGCTCCACAGTTGAAAGGTGGGAGAGGGCGGGGCGTTGGGACACTCATGGGGCGTGGCCAAAGTTGAAAGAAAATAGAACCTGCTCTATTTTCTTTCAACTTGGCCTGTCTCTCCACCCTCCCCACCACCGGCCAAGATGGCGGAAAGTGAGGAGGAGTGGAACGACCCCCAGTCGGAAACCGAATCCCACACCCACCACCACCTTTTCTTAAGTCTTTCTGCTCTTCTCTGACGAGCTCCCCTCTCCCGCTTCTCCTCCTCCTCGTCGTACATGACCAAAATCAAGGTGGCTGCTATCGCAGCAGCAGCAAGGAGTGGTGGTCTGAGCGTGGGTGCCATGTTGCAGGAGTCGGTGGAGGAAGGCGGTGGCCTCCCTCTCGTTAGGCAGGTAGCTCCGCCCCCTCCTGACGTCACCCGCAAGTTGCTTCAACATTGTGGAACGTGTAAAGACGCCCATAAGAATATGGCAAGTTGGTAAACAAGAATTGACATTGCTAGGTGATGGCTTCATGAAAAAATGAAGTAATGACGAAACAAATAGGGGAGAGAAAATCATAACTCCAATCCTGTAGTGGGTAGGTCATCATTTTCGCGGAAAATGAATATCCAACAGGGGTCTAGCACACTCGGTCACTCAAAGGCTGACTGGGAGCGACTGACTCTGTCTGGGGGCAAGAAAAAATTCACGAATACTCATGAAGATACTCCCCACATACCCACCAAAGGACACTTCCCGTGCTTCATTTATTTCTGCGAAAAGAATTAAAGTCTAATACTTTTTGGACAGCCTCACTCACAAGAAATTTTCATTTCAAGGTTATGGCATGGGTACTAAAAACCACCTGTAAACCTTTTCCACAATGAAGTGAATATTTTTGCTGTGTCTCCAATCAAAAGATTTTTCACTTACCTCTCCCTGCGTGAGTTGCTTGAGGTAGAATAGGAATGCATTCTGGTGAGGGTCTGCTCTTCAGAGTTTCCTCCCGTAGCACTGTTAGATATCGACGATTTGCTATACTGTTCCTTCCGTCGTCGCAGTTCCTCCTTGAGAGCGTCCTGCTTTCTCTGGATTTCATCCTGTATGGCCTGACGCTGCAACAAAAAATATCAAAAAATGTCACATAAAGCATGGCTGAATCCTTATAAAGCAGACAATTTTACAGGGTGTTCCAAAATGGTGCACTAAAAAAGAAACATATGCAAACTTTGTGAAATGTCTACAATATTTATAAATAATAAAGTAGCTAACTTAAAGAAAGAGAAAATTGCACACTCTGAGAATAGTGATAATGACTTTTTTTAAAGTACTGTACTCCAACTATGGAGGAATACTTAGATAACACTTATATGGAAATTCATCATCATATTCGTGTTCCTTATGTCACAAGAAACTCATAATGGGCATCCATTTTGCCTTTGATTTGTTTTTGACCACGGGGCAGGCAAAAAACCCAAAATCCTCAAATACAGCAGTTTTTCCCCAATCAAGCGGGCCTATATGTTGCTAAACCATCTCGGATGTTTCTGAAAATAATCACAGCTGTACACACCTATGCCGTAACACTGCATATCAAGTTTCAGCCAAATTGCACAATACCGTGGGGAGGGAAAAAATCGCGAAATTTTGAAAATGGGGCCATTTTTGGATAATTTTTTTCGGTTATTGGAAGTGGTCAAAACCCAATCAACATGTACATCAAATGAAAGAGAAACGCGAGGATAATGCATAATGGAATTTGGTTTTTTGTAAAATGCACTCAGAAAAATGTGTGGCATTTCATCAGTCACATGTCCAAGAATTTGGCTCCTTTAAAATTAATGGTAACTCGGCAAACATATCTATTATTTTCTCGCGAGCCATGCATGACCCAGAATTGAAACTGAAGATATTGAATCTTGCATGAGTCACAACTCTTGTCACCAAATATGCTGCTCTTACGCAAATACATCACTAATTTTTGGGATCTAAACGCTTGCACATGTTACCAAGCATGTGATTGATGGAATGCCACACGTTTTTCTGAGTGCATTTTCGAGAAAATCAAATTCCTTAGGCGCATCCTACTCGTGTTTCTCTTTCATTTGATGTATATGTTGATTGGGTTTTGACCACTTCCAATAACTGAAAAAAATTATGCAAAAAAGGCCCCATTTTCAAAATTTCACGATTTTTTTTCCTCCCACGGTATTTCGCAATTTGGCTGAAACTTGATATGCAGTGTTACGGCATAGGTGTGTACAGCTGCGATTATTTTCAGAAAAATCCGACATGGTCTAGCAACATTTAGGCCCACTTGATTGGGAAAAAACTGCTATATTTGCTGACTTTGGTTTTTTGCGTGCCCCGAGGTCAAAAACAAATCAAAGACAAAATGAATGCCCATTATGAGTTACTTGTCACCTAAGGAACACGAATATGATGATGAATTTCAGTGGAAAAAAAAGTCAAATTTCCTGCAGAGGACATAAGAGTGTCAGACTGGGATTGGTGAGGGTGGCTAGAGTAGGGTGGTCATGTTGTTGGTCTTCACTCGCCTACCATCTAAAGAGGCAGAAATAAAATAATCTGTCTGATGTGATATCAAGCAATTTTACCAGGGACTCCTACATAGTTGTCATTGAATAGGTACTGTAGCAACATGATATACAATTTTGTCCATAGCACAATAATGTACACCATAGCCATAACAAATAATGTAATTTTTGTACTTATTGCTTGCAATATTCATTTGTTTCTGATTCGGAAAATGTTCAGAAAATGCAATAGGAACTGACATCGCGTTACTCAATTCTTCTCGGGTCTCAGGAGGATATTGAGTGTATTACATATATTTAAAAAAAAATTCAAATCTGCTCTTTAAACTGGCACACGCATTCTGTCCAGGGTTGGCAATAATCAATGATTATTTTAAAATAATCCAATAATCGGATTATTTTGATTATAATCAGATTATTTTAATATAATAATATTATTTGTAGTACAGCACTTTATTTCATTTTCCTGATAAAAACCCCACCTGCTATTTGAAGAAAATCAAGAAATGTATGTCAATATTGTCAAACATGTTACATTCCAAGGAAAGTGCATGATACAATATACAGTAAATCCTCGTTTAACACGGATTCCGCTTACTTGGGAGCGACTAGCCGACTACACTATTCAGTAGTGCACGTGTGTACATACCTGTAAGGCCGGGTACACTTACAGTATTATTGTACGCTAC
>JYFJ02008897.1:0-11146 GCA_000934665.2 Catajapyx aquilonaris | reverse complement strand
TGCCAAGTTTCAGTGATCTGCTCCAATCTAATTGACACGAATCATTGAGCCATGTGGGTGGCCTTTCTTTGCCAGGATAACTTTGAACAGGTCCTTTATAGAATGCGAGTTACAAAGATAATACCGTATACAAAAAAGGTCATTTATTTTTTAAACACAGTATGTTACTCAAGCATAACCAGTACCCTGCTACGTACTGTACCTTGTGACATCGCAGTTCGCAGCAGTGTACTTTCTTTTACGGAGTCATGATCAAGATAATCGCATGCAAATAAAACGTCAGCCAGTTACGTGTAAGTGATGACACCATGTTCAGAATGATCACAGGTTAGGCCCGATATCGTATTTAGGTCCTATTGTACCACATCAGGAACGTTTCCTGGCTGCAAGAGAGCCAGAGAGGTTAGTGATTCATTGCGACAACATTATTGCGCAAATTGAATAACAAATCTTTCCAGCTCTTTTCCACCCGGGAAATTTTTCTGAAGCTGGTGAAACCGAACTATGGGCAAATCCATGCTTTGTCAAATTTATGAGCAAAAAAATGTTGGCGATAGAAACTGCTAATGTTTTTTTCACCAACTTCCATCGACAACTGGACACCTATGAATGTCTTGTGGTGCAGTCCCAGGTTGTTCGCAAATTATTGGCGAAGATCAGAGACCTTCGCAGAGGGTATTATATTTTTAGTGACATCAATGATTCTCATGTGGAATGAACATACCAATACAAATGTTCATATCTGTTGTATATAATACGGCCCTTGTACGATAGGTAGCAGGTATACCGGTACCGTGCCAATACCATTTGTTTGGAGGTGACCTTTGTGAGTTTTTAAAAACTTTAATACATGTCCGAGGCTGCACCATTAATGTGTGAACTCGTCCCACCGAAGACACCCCACATGGTGGGGTGACTCCGGACAGCAAAGATGATTTATTTTTGCATCAAAAAACAACATTTATGTGAATAGCTGTTATGGTCTTCAATAAAGGACATTTCCTACTGTCTAAGTTAATTCATTTAGAATTCTCCATCAATATGTATTCATGGGACAGCTGAGAAACTGCCAAAAAGCATCCGAAGTCGCCCCATTCTACAGTTAGTGTTTCAGTGAATTCCTTTAGCACTGATGTCAATATAAAGGATGCATTAATGTCAATCGTAAGCCACTCAAGAATGTTAAAAACGAAGCAAGCTAGAAGTTAACTAGTTTCTTTGTAAAATAGTTTTTACCTGTGGTTACTGGCGGTGCAGGTCGTTCCGTGTGATCAGGGAATGGTCTTGGCTCAGGTGGTTGTGTAGGCAGTGGTGTAGGTTCATCAGTCTCTAAAATGCAAGGGCAAATTCTCAATAATGTTACTAAATCTTCGGATTTAAGCATGGTATATTGGTAGCTTTTATTATCTTGAACACGTCATCGTTTCAGATAGTTTTTGTAGATTGTCGTGGTTCCTTTTTGCGGTTATCAAAAGTATGACCCGCATAATTGAAGGCGAATTGAAGCATCAGATCGAATTGAATCCCCTATTCAAGCTCTGGATTGCAATGAATTTCCGATTGCAACAATTTGCAGCGAACATCAATGATGGAACCCATCATTTTTGCAGGCCAACCCCCCTTGGAGACGTAAAAAAGGATGGGTCCAAGCAATCCACTGTAATATCAGCAGCTAATGCTTTTGACAAAAAGTAACTATTCAAAAGGAACTGCGCGTAATAATAAGCAACTGAGTGTCAAAAAATCTATAACTGAAACGTAAATTTCAATCGGAACACCCTGTATGCAAACCATTCCTGTGTGACTCAGATAGTTCAGGATTGCAGGCTTGCATTATTTCGTAGTTAACAAAATCATAAGAGGTTGTCATTTCAGGTGTGTAGGCAGGACTAGAGCAATACGGAAAACCTTCGAGCTGGATCAGATATTGTAGAGAATGAAAATGTACCATTATTTGAAATAATGGTACATTTTCATTCTCTACAATATCTGATTCAGCTCGAAGGTTTTCCGTATTGATCTAGTCCTGCCTACACACCTGAAATGACAACGCCAATAATTATGATCATTAATAATAAAAGTCTTCTGAATAATTGCAAAAGTTATTTCAACCATCACTCCTTAACAGAGACAAACACAATGGTCACCTGCGTCTGTACACCTTAGCAAAAATGGCAAGGTACTGGTCAAATGCTTTGATTGAGTAATGGCATCAGATCTAACTAAGCCAAATAAGCTTCATCCTTAATATGAAATTCAAACTAATATTGAAATATGTCAGTAATGACACCATTGTTGCACATGATTTCACCAGAATGGCAAATAATTGGCACACGGCTATATGCGTGAACATCTTCCTATGATTTAAAAATTCACTCTATTTGTTTTGCACTGCTTATTCCTGCCAGGACTATAGCCTACAGATAGCTAACCGGTACAGAGTGTACACTATTCAAAGTATCAGTTTTCACATGGTGACATTCAACTTGCACTCATAGTTGCAGCTATAATTAGATTCTAGCGTCGAGCAAGACTTTTTTTTCGCACATGTGGATTTTTTTTCGATGGCTAGGCAGTATCGAATTCATCCAGCTGCCCAACGCCTGTCAGCATCTTGATCGTTAAAATCTTACAAGGATATGACTGTGGTGTAGCCCTGAATCGCCTAAAAAAAAGTTAAGTAAATAAAATAATCCGTCTCCATTCACTAACACCAGAAGGAAAAACTGCTACACAAATGCCACTAATTGCTTTCCCGCGTTGTTGTTCAACTTATTCTGCTAAATGTCTTTCACAGATTTATGTCCCTCAGAACAAATGTACGGTATATTGGCGGGTTTTTAAATTGTGGACTTTACTAAAAAGGTTTTTGTAATTGCGTTCTCATACAATATTGTTCTGCTGATTTTATGTCACAGAAATCCTTTCAATAGAAGCCCGTATCAGAAACGTGTTTTGTGTAGGTTCAAATGTGAAAGGGTTACTAGTGAAAAGGTTTACTTCACGACTCTAAACTCCACTGTCCGCCTAACGTGCACCTGGAATTTTAGTAGTAACAAACATTGTTGAATTAAGAAACCTTTTAATGGCCACAACTGACACTTCTCTGATAATAATGTAAAGTACTGGATATACATGTCAGTAAAGTAAGTGATTGACTTGATAGGCAAGAACTTCCGTCCGAAGTGTACTGGTATGTTAACTTTTAATTCATTTCGTTGCAACAATAAAGTTCCAAATAATGTGAATGGTTGCCGACATGTGACAAAATAAAATAAGGTCGAAACATATAACCTAAATAAGTGACCAAATTTTGCATGGTCCTAATTCTTCGCGGTTTAATTTTAAATTAATTCAGAAGCCTTAATACATACGCGATACATACATGATGCGGCGCGAGTATCACAATCCACCCTGACTTGTATATACTGTATATGAAATTAAGTTGGAGAGTGACGCGTTAATTAGCTTTAAACATAATTATATATTACTGAGGTGCAATAGCCCTACTGGAGCTTGAAGTCGTTGATACGTTATGACTGAGCCTTTACAGAATGAAAAGGCTGCCTTGGACAACCAGGTACAAGGTTATGTTTTTTCTTCTTCAGATAGTGCCTTAGTAACCTCTCAGGATTGATAGTAAACTCCTAATATACGATACAGTAGCAAATTCTTTGTAACATACCATGTTTTTGTATGCGTTATTATTTTTTAGAAAAACACAGAAAACAAGTAACTTATTAATTTTCCACTTTGCCTTGCCAGGTGCTGGGGTGTAATCACATATTTTTCAGTCGTAATAATTTATTACCGGTAGTCTACTTTTTTATTTTCATAAAATTCTTAACCCCTGTCAGGCTTCGGGAATAGTTATTTGCACAACTAATATGCCTTATCTACTGCTAAATATTGAGAGGGAGGGGGGATGATAAACCCCTCAAATAATCATGCAATAAAATCATAAAAATAAACATGCAAATACTCAGCCTGATCAAGGAATAAAAGTCTGGATTGTAGAGATACAAAGATGGCCGCGAAATCTCTGTAGTAGTCTATTTCTTGGCGGCAAATGCGAAAATCTAAATAACTTGAAATACATAACTTTGGTGTCTATATGGCGCGTTTCACTGCACATCAATAAAAAACACTCACCCTTGTTCTCGTATTCATCTGTATACTCGTAGTACTCCCCATAGTCGTAGTTATTATTGTTATAGTTATTGTCAGCATCTTGCGCCAAAACAGAAGCAGTCCATATGACACATAGAAGGATGTTGATCCACGTGGTTGTAGTTGGTCGGCGCGTCCCCCTCATGTTGGAGGGAGGGCCACGTGTTCGCACCAACTACTTGTGCAAGAGTGTCTGTTCTGGGGTGGCAGGAGTGAAATGGGACGTTGCTGTTAAGCCGGCAGGCAGGCAGGCACGAGCCTGCCCTTGGGTCGGTTTCCACTGGCACTGGCTCCAAGCTACACTCTTCCAGCACTCAAGACAGAGCCTTGTTTGTACTCCAGCATCACTTTATATACTAAGGGGAGGTGGGGAGGAGCATGGATGGATGGATGGATGGATGGATGGATGGATAGAAGGATGGGGTGGTCGCCTGGATGGTGTTGGGGAGGACACTGCACTCCCAAGTGGCTGAAGCTTGGGTTTCTTCTTTTCCTACTGCAACTGAATGGGGGCATGGTGGTCTGGTGGCTATGCTACTGGCCAGCCAAGCGGGAGGTCCGGGGTTCAAATCTCGTCCCCGTCACCTTCGCTTGGTCGGGTCTTTTTCTGCTTTTCACCCGTGTCCGGGCAGACTTGCGCTCCCTCCCTTGGGAACCACCCCTTCCCCCCCCCCCCCAAGAGGGCCCCTGGCCATATAACGGTGTATTAAAAACAAACAAACAAACAACAGAATGCAATGTTTTGCACAATTTGGACGACGCACAGTGGGCCGAAAAGTTGGTCAAAATTTTTCCTGTCGGCTTTTGCTTCTAAAATGCTCTGATTCATTAATTTATGAAGTAATAGGGGAAGTAAAGTAGTTTTTGGTGACAAAAAGGCTGGCAGTATAAGCGGACCTTTACTGGCACAAGCGATATGTACGAATTACTCCGTTTTGTAAGAAACGATTGCGGATTTCTCAGGATTCGTAGCCAATTTTGGATTTTCATTGTCATATTCGTGATCAGCTCATTGAAATCTTGAATAAATGTCTACTTTAATCTTGAAGTTTGACTTTTGTCAAAATTTGTTGCCCAGTGATTATAGCAACACTTTTTTTTAAAGATATTCAAGCTTTTTGTTGACATCTGGGCCTTGTTACTGTTGTATCAAGTCATATAATTGTCTCCATACCATGACTTTGACTCCTGATGACCCTAGTTGAAAGAGAGAGAAAAAAATAGTCGGAAAAAAGAGATGCAAAAATTTACGTTAACAGCACAGGAGAAAGGGGGGGGGGGGGGTTGAAATGAAAAGGCGCGAAAAGGCCCGCCAGATTCTTTCATAGCTATGAAATAGAAGGCTGACTCTTCAAAATGTCATAAATAAGACAGATGGATCAGAGTGGGAAGCATAACTTAAGCATGTTTGAATATTTCACATTTGGCGAAAAAAGTAGGCAAATTATTGCATAATTTCGAGGACTAATAATTACTTATAGACTAGTCATATTATTGTAAGAAATTCTTTAAAATGAAGTACATACCTTCTTCTGAAGCTTCCATATTGGAACAGTTCACAAATATTTTGTATAACTGAAAACAACACTAATGAATGTGTCGCGCTGTAAATTGTGCTTGAAATTAGCTAAATAATACGCGAACTGTCTTCAACTTTCAACTGCTGGTACGGACGAAGGGTTACACCTATGAGAAGTACAACTGTATGTCATAATAGCCTCGTCATTCATCTGATCCAGGAAACAATTTTTTTTTGGAATCAGTAACATTTAAAAAATCAAATTTTGTCAAGCTTTTGAGGCCAAATACTACACTGTGCGACGCGACGTTCCCTTTTCCAACCATTCTTGATTTTAGAAAGTAGAGCAAAATATTTGGCAAGTATTCACTGACTTTTATCTCGAAAATTAATTTCTGACAATGCCTTTCCCACACATCCGGAAGGGGAGTTCCGGTGTCAGCTTCCTGGGTAACATTACAATGCATTGATGCAAAGGTGGGCAAAATATCAGGGTATATATATATATATATATATATATATATATATATATATATATATATATATATATATATATATATATATATTGCATTACCCCATATCCACACATATATGGGGGGTGGATTACCACCATCGGGATTTTTTTTTTTTTTTGAGCGAGTCAAGATTTAATCTTGTTAGTATGCTCCAAGGTAATTAGGAGGGGATGTGCAAAGTGCGTGTGCGCGGGCGAGTAGTGGTCATTTTGTGAACTCCCCCGGGTGGCTTAGTCTATCGGAAATTGCCACCCGAAACGAAGCCAGAGATGGCCCAACTCTGCACGAAAGAAGGTGGGAACCTCGGGTGGGGATTGAACCCGGGACCTTAACTTCCGTGGGCGCGCGCGTTACCGCGGCGCCACTCCGTCTCCCTAATATCAGGGTATATTAAATTGTACACTCCTGGTATACAGATAGTCCGGGTTGCATTTAAACAACATGTTCGAAATAAAAAATTACATTCCACAAAAAGCAAACGTGTAAGGCACTAGTAAGGTCCAATGTTTCACGAGTCATATATCAGAATAAGCTTTATCAGCCTCTGTTTTCAGTCCTTCCCAAATAACCTAATTCGACCTTCTGCCGGATTACGCGCACGATTGTGACCTGAGGCCCATTTCATAAACGGCACATGTTGCACAAGTGACAGACATTTCGCTCATAACGATGAGTGGTTGGTTTTAGAAAACTATCGTGGCAATTTGATAATGAGAAGCAGTGGAGACAAGCCGAAAAGACATAATGGTTCAGAAGACAAAATAGTGACAAATATTTCGCCTGTTAATTTCAATGCGGGAGGCCTAAATTCAAGGGGTTATGGACGTATTGTTGGTCACATTCCTGTCAGGGGCAAGTATTTGAAAATTCCAGTCGTCACGACAAGTTCAATTATTGTAGTTTCTGTTGCACATGTAACTTGACAAGTGTCAAGTGACCAAAGTAAAGAGACAGCTGGTAAGGCTCAACCACCCTCCTCGTCCTCCTCTGCACAACGATAACACAATGCATGAGGTATGATTAGTTACTCTTAGCAGTTGAAAACATTATTAGCTGTTAAGTTTTGGCCGCATTTTAATCGTCTATGAAAGATCTAAATTCAACGAATTGTCCATTTGAAATGGCACTTGCGAACAATTGGCAGCTAATGTCAGTGTCAAAACCATTTTTTTGCATGCTAGATCTCCCACTGTACTTGCAGGCGTTAAATGACAGTCTGCAAAACCTAAAATTACCAACTAATAATTACTTCTGGTAACCATTGAAAGTAATCCTTCCAAAGTGCATGCTTAAAAATAAGCATCATAATGGAGGAAATGAATAATATTCCTTATTGAGACTTGAGAGACTTGAGACATTGCACCTGCACCAGTGTCCCCTCCTCATTATCCCTATCCTGTCCCCTTGCACTGGAGGAAAGAAAAAAATAATAATACAAGAAAATTGATGGTGGTGTACCACCCCCCAACATGGCCTATGTAGGCCTATCACGGGGTAAAACAAATAAATAAAACAAACATTTAAAAAATTCCTCATTAATGATCTTCAACCTGTAATAAACACTTCGGACATATGCCAAAACGGGAGGGAGTTTTTGTAGAAATGCGAAATAAATGCATTTTTAACCACTTGGACTTTAGAAGCCTAGCAGACATACCTTGGGCCAACTATAAATGCATTATACTATAAATCTCTATAAGCCATATACAATCCGACATGAAACCAGCCACCAGACTCGTGTATAGCAAGAATGAAGGTCGATAACCACAGAGGGATATAGAAGGTCTGGTAAATAACTTGGAGGCTCTTCTTTTGCACTGGAGAACGCCAAATATGGCAAGTCCAGATGGGCACCAGTCGCTGCAAACAGAACCCTTAATATCACTTAAAATCAATTATAGGGTGTGAGCATCTTTTACAGTCAAAATCAGACCGTGTGACGTACGCCGTGTGTGTAGAGCCGAGTATGCCGAATAGGACTACTCTACGTAATGTAAGCTAACTTACGCGTTAAAACCTTTCCTGCACAACACAGACCTGCAGTTCACCCATGTTGTTCTACCAATGATGAGGCAGAAAGGTGTTCCGTAAATTTATCATTCAGCTTGTTGAGTATGTTGTGATGAAACATAGATCATACCTGTAATTAATAGTGTCATACCCTGACTCATAAAATATTTTGTAATTTCGTAATAATAACTACTCCGTCACAACGCGTTGTGCTCATAGTTGAGAGTAACGATACAGTTCATATTCTGGTCAAAGCCCTAGTGGCAAGGTTAGTGAATGGTAAATAATAACAGAAAACAAAAACCAAGTATGAACGAAATGGAATGCCAATCTCATTTCCAGCCGCTCTTGTGTTATTGTTGTGGACAGAGAGTGTTATTCTTTCATTTTCCATCACAACGTCCAGTGTATACACACCACACTCAGAAGTAGTCATACCTCATTCTTGCACATTGAAACGCATTGCTCACTTAATTCCGTTGGAATGAAGCATTTTAATCTGTTTTGCACAGGTATACACACTAATATTCGCATTGCAAGGCAGTTGGAGTATTCAGTTGATATGCAACTTTTCTAGCAATACTGATATGAAGTGTCTTTCCTGCCCTACGGTATAGGAAGTGCAACGAGTCACGCATTCGACTACTGGTATTAATTTATCCCGACAAATAATAGAGCTATTATTTGACTTGTCGCGAAAGAAAATCTTACATTTTCACGCACTCATAGAGCTATGAGTGCATGCAAATGTAAGATTTTCTTTCGCGACAAGTCATTAATACCGCAGCATTATTATTTTTTTCTGTACTTGATAGAAAGAGAAAGATGACTTGGGGATCAGGCTTCAAAATAAGTGATTATCTCCAATCTGTGAATATGGAACTTGACGTTGCAAATGCAAGCCGCCTAGAGGTTATTAACTCGTCGGCTTTTCAGAGCTGAGGGAGGCGGCCAGACGTATGCGAATTGCATTAATACCATTTGTGCCAGTGAAGGACGCGATGAAGACCAACAAAAACCTGGCAAGGGAAAAAATCACAAGTAAAAAAGCAAACAAAGTGGGTTAGCGGGTGTTGAGATAGAGGGTCCCATTCAGTGGAATACTGTATATCCCTTTTGACATATTGACCTCCGTTGCTAAGCATAACACGTGGCCCGCATCAAGTTGCTCACTGTTTTAACCGAGTCTCAAGTTCAAGATAGTTTTTTGGGACTTTCTTCCCTTTTTTGCGGGACAAATCACAGGAAAAGAGAGACCAATAAGGAAGTCTGGTTAGGTCTGCACACGAAATTTCTCGAATCAACAATACAATTTAGGTACAAGGCTGCAACACAGTCCATGTACGTTGCAACTATTAGAAAAGCAGCTAATAAACACCAATAATAATAATAATTGGAGATATGTTCAACCCCGTAACCCGTATGACAGGATTTAGCAATAATTACTAGTAGTGGAATACTTAGTAATTATTATAGGTAGACTTCAAAATCGTCGTTAATGAATGTGATTCAGTGCAATTCTGGTGTGACTGAATGACCAGCTGAGATATCAAATGTCACAAAACGAAGAGTGATGACGGATGAGCTTTGTCTTCAGTCTACCATATCAACTTCGAAGATCTTCCTTTCTTAGAGTGTTACAAAAACAATGTCAGACTCGCCAATGTTGCACCCAACCACCAGAATGGCCACCAGTGAAGGAACGTCTGCTTTGGTCGTAAGTATCCGGATAAAACATAGTCTCAACCTTCATGTTACGCTGTCTATACCAACGGGCGGTTTTAGCACTAGTTTTTTTGTCTTAGTCTTAAGGATCTGCCAATAGTCGCAGGCATATCCGTCCTTCGTTCTGCCAAAGGAAGGAGCGTCCCGAGACAAGTGGCGGATCCTCAAAACTAATAGTAAAACTAGTGCTAAAACCGGTCGTGTGTAGACCCTTCTATTTTAAAACATCCCGGACCACCCTCAGGGTCACCATTTATCTAGCCAGATCGCCAGAAAAAAAAACCTGGGAACAAACCGCGCAGGGTCAGAGACTCCAAGGAATTGACTGTAAAATAATTTGCCGACCTTTACTTCATCTTGTTTGTGCGGTTTTGGCCAACTACTTGCATTATGCAAAGAAGAATATGATCATAAAGCCCGATCATATTGATGTAATCAGTTATGCATGTCAACATTTAGAAGCGATGAGTAATAAAACCCCATAAGTCACATTTTTTTTGCTAAATTAAGTTATGGGCGAAAATGGACGCACAACATCTTTATCTCGAGTATATTATATTATATTATATTATATTATATATATATATATATGTTATGGTGGTAGGCCTACAATGTAATGAGGGCATTACCATGGAAATCTATGAATATTGTTAAATAGGTAATTTGGTTAATTGGGAATGTGCGTGTTATGGGTGTTAGGTTCATTTTCGGAAGCTGAAACATGCGGCATTAAATTCCTTGAAAAATGTAACTCCCGATATGCTAATTTAAGGCGGTGTAGGGGCCTTCCCCCGGATTTCTATAAGGGACAAACATCCAAACTGACAAACTTCCTTATTTATAGAGATAGAGATATTATATTATTATTATTATTATTATTATTAATATTTTATTAGTTTTTATTAATATATATTATATAATATATAATAATAATATATAATATATATAATATATATATAATAATATAATATAATAAGTTTTTATTAGATTTTATTAATATTTATTATTATTATTATAATATTATATATATATTATATATATATATTTATATCGAGTATATGCAGAATAGCAGAAACCACACAAGAATGTGAGGGGTAAGTCCAGAAAATGACCCAGTGAGTTGAGAAACCCCCTTTAGTCTATACATACAACATACTGCACGTATGGTATTTCTGCATTCATGCACCATGGCAAATGATGGCCATCT
>JYFJ02008894.1:0-11146 GCA_000934665.2 Catajapyx aquilonaris | reverse complement strand
CCAGTTGGGAGTCGGTGGACAGGACCAGGGCGCACTGCCGCATGTCCTCTCTGGCCAGGGTGTCCACCACCAAGCGGGACACCATCCAACTGGCCTCCTCCTCAGCACTCGTGTTCTTGTACCAAGAAACTGAGACATTCCGCTGAGCGACTGATCCGACTGCGATTACGGCAGAGCAGAAGAGAAGTGCTTGCAGCCCCGACATGTTCCTCAACGTCCAAATACTGAGCCCTTACTTCAACCACTCTGACAATATAGCTTTCTATTGACGCTGGTTGGGGGTACGCAGGAATTCTGCGTTGTCTCACACGAAGCCAGTTCCCAGACCTCAAACTGACACTATAATTCGGAAAGACATGTAATTATCAGTCGAATTAATGGTAGTGTAGAGTACGGTTCTAGCCGGCAAGGAAAGCCAATGATAACTGGCCACGAGGCAGTCTCTAAATAATATACGGTACTTCAAGGACATCCAGTACTCAAACGTCGAATATTATTGTTGTCTACTGGTCACTATAACATGTTCCTACGTGCCTTACACAGCGTGTCCCATTGTACACAACATATGTCAATTACGAGTACTATTGGGTGGGACATGGTTAAGCACCTTTCGAAGGAAGAGAAGAAATTAACTCTTCGTCACTACACATCAACTTTTACATGTCCTTATTGACCTATAGTTGCACATGCTCTGAATGTCAGTAGGCCTATTAATAACTTTCAAATATTAACTGCAGAGAACTTACCTTTTGTCTTGCAACTACAGTATAAGTCACGGGGACTGAATCTGTCACTGTTAGACGCAAACATACTCACATTATTCCGGGCCATGTAAATGTGCACGGAGTGCTGATAAAATATCATTATATTTTTGTAGTATGGTGGGTAAAGTCACTTTTTCCGTACGAAGAATTTTAATTCCTTCAGTCAGTAGGAAAGCCTAGCCGTGTTACCGGGTAGACCTGACTTTGAATAACTCACAAAGGTAGAGAGATCGTGATATGTCAAACAAGAAAAAAGGCAGCCAGCTGCTGATCACGCGCTTCGCGTTCATACCCACATTTATCTGCGATAAAATGCAAGACCTGAGACCAAGAAAATAGCTGGGCCCCACATATTTGCTGCAATAGTGGGGTTGCAACTTGAAAGTCACAACAATATCTCACTTCTGTCAGAGAAGATGCCCTTTACGGGGCTGATAATGTAACCCTTCCTCAACGTAAAAAGCCCCAGACCCCAAGAGAATACCCCATGTAGCTGAAATGTTTCCGCGGCCGTATTTAATGTTATAATGATGAAGCGGGCATTTAAAATTATTTAATATTTCAATGGAGTTTTAAATTCCAATTTGTGTGAAAATAACATGATATACATAATAAATAGCTACAATTAAGAGTGAAATTCCGAACTATACAGTACGGGATACTTGACGGTATATTTTCTGATGAACGCCATTTTCATGACGCAATTATTACGGGCTAATATTAGAGCTTAAAAACTTGAGGTCTGAGGGTTTTTACGTTCAGGAAGGGATGTTTGTGTCAGCACCGTAAAGGTCATCTTCAGTGCCAGAAGTGAAATAATCTGAAACTTTTCTGACATTCCTACCCAACTACATGATTTGCATATACTGTACCTCAGACACAGGAGCTGGTTCAATTGCGAAGGTAGCTCAAGAAACGGGCAAACATAGGGCAACTATTGGAAAACTAGTTCCTGAAATATAATTGAAGAAAATATGTAAGCATATCGTGTTATATCAGATGATCTAAGCATACGGTACGGTACCGTATTTGATTGATTATATGACGCACCCCCAATTGAGCAGATCATATCGAGTAAATATTTTTTAAACAAGTGTGTTTTCGCACTCAGGGTGATTACTTTAGCAATTTTTGGAGGGAAATTGTGGGTCTTATCTGCCACCACACAGACGGTAATTGGCGGTATTCTTGGAATCTTCCCAATCTCAACTTACCACACGGAGTAAGTCCCTGTTAATGGAACATTTGGACACTTTGTTTACATCAAATTTTGCAGTTTATTGTTGCATGGTAGTACACATACTGTACACATTATTACAGATATAATTATAACGATGCCGGTGATTGTCTATACTTCTGGGTGCAGTCGTGTCAGCACTTCCAGAGGAGTGAAGTAAGGAGGTAACAAGAATGGGTGTAAATAATATAGAGCATAATATTTTAGTCTAATGAGTGAGAATTACACGATTAACATGACACTTGAGTACTTCTCTTGTGACTAAAGTGAATGAGTGAAATACACTCTATTATGGACGTATAGACTGTTATCGTTGCACGGATTTTGTGTGAGTAAACTAATCATCATATTGAATGACAAAAACATCATAATAATTTCCGAGTATGCCTCCAAAGGAAGGGATGCATTCAGACATGTCAATATTATTAACTCTTGAAATTAGGCTACCATGCACTCCAGAGAAAAACTTCTATGAGCCACTATGATGTCTACGAAACGCTTACGCAACAACGCCTTATTGACGCAGTATAGTGGAACTCAGGCAATGCTTAACACGGCTTAACTAATGGCAATATACCACCAGTGAAATCGATGAAGTCGAAACACCTTTCATGCCAGTGTACGTCGCCATTGGCCAACGCAGAGGAGGAAAACTGACAGTGCTTTTAAATAATTCACTCGAAGCGTAACTTCTCACAATACTGTATATTGCATGTCAAATTGGTGACTAAGACGTCGAAATGAAGTGTTTCAGTATATATGTTATCTGCAACTCTGCGGAGAGTCAAAACGCCTGTTTCTGCCAAAAACAACAACAACAACAACAACAACAACAACAACAAGTTTTGTTACATGAAGATCGAAAGATGTGTCAAGCATGTTTAGTATTTTACTCTACTATGAAATTCACCGCTCAAGTTTCTTGGAACAATAACAATAACGACAACGTCGATATAATCAACAACTACACCAGCAACGACAACCAGAACTTCAAAACAATAATATAAATGTTTTACACATTTTCAAGCCTATTGCAGCGACTGAAGGATTCACCAACGAAACATGCCGTTGCGATTGCTAAGCCAACCAGCCACATCCTGAAGATGACCTTCAGCTTGGTCATGGTCAGAACCTCCTCTGCCTTCTGGGGGTTGTCCCTCTCCCTGGCCATGATCTGCTTCAGGGAGCGGAGGAACTTCATGTACATGGCTTCACCCAAGAATTTCCCGAGAAAATTATTTTCATTCCCCAATCGGGTTGCCATGTTTAAGAAGTAATAAATCATGGTCTCACCACGGGCTACTCCGTTGGACATTTGGGTGGGATACAGGTGTTCTTCAGAGAACTGGAATGTTGGCTGCCCAGACGTGTCTCGGAATAAGAATATCTCTTGCTCCAGAAGGAAATTGAATCCAATGCAAGCCAGCTGCTCTTCTTGCATCCTCCCAAGGCAGCTTTGCAGACCTTCTCCCATGACCAGCTTTGTTTTAAGGCTCACCATCAAAGAATCATCAACATAACCGAGATATTTATGCAGAATCAAGAAGTTGATCATGTCAGTTTCAATTGCCCATCCGGAATCCACAAGTTCTCGAATGTTTCTTGGGACAAACTCTCTCGGTGGGAAGGTGAGGAAGGAGACCACCTTGGCCTTGTAGCCCGTGATGACCACGGTGGAGAAGAAGAGGAAGGAGGAGGCCAGGAAGAGGAAGCGGCGGGACTTGGGGAAGGGAACGGGCTGCTCCAGAAGATGTCTGGCCACCACGTGGAGAGATCCCAGGAGGGTCAGCGTGTCAACGACCTTTGACCTCCCTCCAGATGGGTTGAAGAGGGAGAGTCTGTTCATCGCAATCGGGAATAGAAGGAGAGTTATCCCCAGGGATATCCAGAAGGCATAATGGTAAGGCCTGTAGATGACCTTCCAGCTGACCACACCTCCGGGCCTTCTGGTAGTGAAAGTGATGTATGCGAAGATGTAGGGCGGACAATGGAGGACGTATTTATTGGTATCCTCGGTAAGGACCATGATACTTGCCACATCCACTCTTCGTGACACCACATCCCCAGCTAAGCCCACCCACGTTCCATTTGCATGAAGATGGTCAAAGTCTGCGCTTTTGGGCTCGTTCAAGTAAATCTCCGTTGTGATATTCGTCGCCTCTTCAGCCACCAGATAAGCACGCTCGTACCACTCAAGGGTGATCTCTCCGTCCTGATCTCGCCTTCTTCGGACATCTTCCATGTCTGGAGCGTATTTATACGTCCCTACCACTGTCTTCCTCTTGTTCATCTTGTACTTGTCGTAGTTTCTGAACAAGTACTCCACTCTCCGTGTCCTGAGGACGTGTCCCAGGTCGATGACCTCAGACTGACCTCCCCGTCCGCAGAAGAAGCAGACCGTCTCCAGCCTGACCTTCCCTCCGTCGTCCACCCTGGAGGACACCTTCAGCCTGAGGGCACTGGCAGGTGGGGAGGTGATGACCCGGCGCACTTGACCCCGATGGGCTGCCAGGAAGTGAATGAAGAAGCGGTGGTTGAAAGGAGTGACCTTGACCTTTGAGGCGGCGTAGATGAGGAGGGGAGGGAGGGTGGACGGGGAGGATGGGAGGAGGAGGTGCAGGGTGCAGGGGGAGGATGGCCAGGGGGAGGTCGCCAGGAGGTCAGGAGGGGCGGTGGTGAAGTCGAGGAGGTCAGCTTGACCTTTGAGCCAGGGGTAGTCCCCGTGGGAGTGGGGGAAGGAGGTCATCCTTAGGGAGAAGGACGGGATGTACTTGTCCGACTGTCCCCTCAGGAGACACCACACTTCCCTCATCCCCACCAGTTGGGAGTCGGTGGACAGGACCAGGGCGCACTGCCGCATGTCCTCTCTGGCCAGGGTGTCCACCACCAAGCGGGACACCATCCTACTGGCCTCGTCCTCCGCACTCGTGTTCTTGGACACAGAAACTGAGACATTCAAGTGAGCAACTGATTCGACTGCGATTACGGCAAAGCACACCAAAAGTAGGCCTACTTGCAGCCCCGACATGTTCCTCACATCCAAACGTGGCTCTTAATTCAGCCACTCTGACGATTTGCAATTTATTGACGCTGTTTGGGTACCTGGAAATTGTGCATTTTCTCACACGAAGCCAGTTCCCAGACCTCCAACTGACACTATCGTTCAACAAGATATGTAATTATGAGTCGAATTAATGATAGTGTACAGTACGTATTTCTGTCCGGCAAGGAAAGCGCGTGTACTGGACATGAGACGGCCTTTACATAATATACGCCAAGGACTTCGAGTCAGTCAAGACTCAAATAACATTGCTGCATAGAGGTCACAATAACAATATGTCCCTACGTGTCTTACACATAGTGTTCCAATTTACACGTACTGAACATGTCCGCAGAGACAGTTGGCATGACTCTATCGGCTCTCTTTATGTAGTTACTTTTCATTGGTACTTTTAATTTTGCCACCACCGTATTAGGCTAAGTTGGCCCATCAAATGTTAATTACTTGCACATGGCCTGCGTACAAACTGAGATTTCAGCATATTTCGGTATTGTTTAGTTATGAAACGTGCCCATGGATTACAATGCGAACTCACCTACTCTTTGCTCTTCAGTTCCGTTTTATCAGGATCATTGTAAATACTCGTATGTACTCTAAATTTTTCGTATCACATGTTTGTGTAAATAATATTACAATATAATCATGACAAAGGAATAAACACGATGTGATCATGAAGCAGCTTTAATTCGGGTGGGACATGGTTAATACTCCTGTCGAAGGAAGAGCAAAGATGAACTCATCTTCACCACATGCATGACCGTCGCTGAATGCATATTAAGCTGTCACTGCGTATATTCCACCCGCCCGGCACCAATCCTGCGCATCTATTAATATTTCTATATATAATCCAGTTACTTTCTTAATTGAAGCGTATTTCCGAATGATCATAACATATTTGAATAATTTATTGGCTATTTTTGGTAACTCAATATAATTACTTCATATGCGCATCGTAATCAGGAAAATTTCTAAAAAAGATAAGTTAGAATAAATTATTTCAGACGGAACCCCTAATGCCTAATCTATATACGACACGTCCAATCATACTGTTGTAGCCTACAGCAAGGACCAATTTAATACGTGATCATGAGAAGCAATATGGGTAGGCCTACGATACATTACTAAAATCTCACGTTCATTTATAGCATGTTTTCCATGGCCTACGACGCAGACTAGCATTAAGTGGAATTTCCTTACGTAGTAGAGCCAATAACGGAAATATTCTGAGAAAGATAAAATCATCTTTAACCTTGGCATTCAGCTTCGACGACTTAAATATTACAGGACTTGGCTCCATTGGAGCGTCGATAGATTGCTACATCGACACAGTGGTTGAGGTTAGGGCTCAGTGTTTGGAAGTTGAGGAACATGTCGGGACTGCAAGCACTTCTCTTCTGCTCTACCGTAATCGCAGTCGGATCAGTTGCTCACCTGAATGTCTCAGTTTCTGGGTCCAAGAACTCGAGTGCGGAGGAGGAGGCCAGTTGGATGGTGTCCGGCTTGGTCCTGGACACCCTGGCCAGAGAGGACATGCGGCAGTGCGCCCTGGTCCTGTCCACCGACTCCCAACTGGTGGGGATGAGGGAAGTGTGGCGTCTCCTGAGGGGACAGTCGGACAAGTACATCCCGTCCTTCTCCCTAAGGATGACCTCCTTCCCCCACTCCCACGGGGACTACCCCTGGCTCAAAGGTCAAGCTGACCTCCTCGACTTCACCACCGCCCCTCCTGACCTCCTGGCGACCTCCCCCTGGCCATCCTCCCCCTGCACCCTGCACCTCCTCCTCCCCTCCTCCCCGTCCACCCTCCCTCCCCTCCTCATCTACGCCGCCTCAAAGGTCAAGGTCACTCCTTTCAACCACCGCTTCTTCATTCACTTCCTGGCAGCCCATCGGGGTCAAGTGCGCCGGGTCATCACCTCCCCACCTGCCAGAGCCCTCAGGCTGAAGGTGTCCTCCAGGGTGGACGACGGAGGGAAGGTCAGGCTGGAGACGGTCTGCTTCTTCTGCGGACGGGGAGGTCAGTCTGAGGTCATCGACCTGGGACACGTCCTCAGGACACGCAGAGTGGAGTACTTGTTCAGAAACTACGACAAGTACAGGATGAACAAGAGGAAGACAGTGGTAGGGACGTATAGACACACTCCAGACATGGAAGATGTCCGAAGAAGGAGAGATGAGAACGGAGAGCTCTCCCTTGAGTGGTACGAGCGTGCTTATCTGGTGGCTGAAGAGGCGATGAATTACACAACGGAGATTTACTTGAACGAGCCCAAAAGCGCAGACTTTGACCATCTTCTGGCAAATGGAACTTGGGTGGGCTTAGCTGGGGATTTGGTGTCACGAAGGGTGGATATGGCAGCGGCCATGATCCTGACCGAGGACACCAACCGCTACATCCTTCATTCTCCGCCCTACGTCTTCGGATACTTCACTTTCACGACTAGAAGACCCGGAGGTGTGGTCAGCTGGAAGGTCATCTACAGGCCTTACCACTATGCCTTCTGGATATCCCTGGGGATGACTCTCCTTCTCTTCCCAATTGCGATGAACAAACTCTCCCTCTCGAACCCATCTGGAGGGAGGTCAAAGCTCGCTGACACGCTGACCCTCCTGGGATCCCTCCACGTGGTGGCCAGACATCTTCTGGAGCAGCCCGTTCCCTTCCCCAAGTCCCGCCGCTTCCTCTTCTTGGCGTCTTCCTTCCTCTTCTTCTCCACCGTGGTCATCACGGGCTACAAGGCCAAGGTGGTCTCCTTCCTCACCTTTCCACCGAGAGAGTTTGTCCCAAGAAACATTCGGGAACTTGTGGATTCCGGATGGGCAATTGAAACTGACATGCTCAACTTCTTGCTTCTTCAGAAATATCTCGGTTATGTTGATGATCCTTTGATGGTGAGCCTTAAAACAAAGCTGATCATGGGGGACAGTTTGCAAGCTTGCCTTGGGAGGATGCAAGAAGAGCAGGTGGCTTGCATTGGATACAATTTCTTCCTGGACCAAGAGATATTCTTATTCCAAGACACATTTGGGCAGCCGACATTGCAGTTCTCTGAAGAACACCTGTATCCCACCCAATTTAGCACCGGGACAGCCCGTGGTGATACCATGATTTATTACTATGCAAACGTGTTAACCCGAATGGCGAGTGAAAGCGACTTGGTCGGGACAATCATGGGCGACTCCATGCACATGAAGTTCCTCCGCTCCCTGAAGCAGATCATGGCCAGGGAGAGGGACAACCCCCAGAAGGCAGAGGAGGTGCTGACCATGACCAAGCTGAAGGTCATCTTCAGGATGTGGCTGGTTGGTTTAGCAATCGCAGTCGCTTGTTTCGTGTTTGAATTCGGGGCAACAGGAAAGGAATTAAGACGACGTCCATATAGTGACCCTGCTGTGTGATTATTAACTTAGACATAGGCTAAATCGTATTTGTTCGCCGGTTCCCTGTTCTGCACCAAATTCTGCACTATGTGGGCCATTCTAAATATTTACCTGCAGTTTTCATGTCCTGAAAATGGAATATTAATTTCTTGTCAGCGTTTAGCTGCCTTTTCTCCATGTTACTATTACGTTTTAATGTATTTTATTACCTCGTACAAAATGTGTTAAATGTGTTTGAAACTTTATCTTCATAGGAGATATGAAACTTTTTCCATCACACCGCGTCTTTTTCTCACTGATGACGCTTCGTTGGGAATATATTGTTCCCGTAGTTCTGTAACATTATTTTATCTTCTATAAGGATTTTATCACAATAGCAAACAATATAATAGTGAATAAGGTATTACAAATATCAATTCTTGAAATCCATTTCCTGCGAAGATTTTTTGCTGGAAATTGCTCTCCCGGATTTTTGTAACCTCTGTTATGTAACCTCTGTTATCACTAGTGAACTTTTCAATATATTCTTATCACACGATACGATACGATACGATACGATACGATACGATAAAGTCTGACAAAGCACTCGAGCATGTGATTTTTGTGGTGAATTCTGCAAGTTTTGGTTGTGAATATGCCGAAAACCGCATTCCTTTAGGATTGATATATTCTTTGCAAAAAAAAAAGTTAAAGTGAGTGTCCAAAAATCATAGACACGTCGGGCAGAGGGTTAATAAGTTTTTAATTAACATAAGGTGTATATATATGAGTTAAACATGTATTCAGACATGGAAGGATGTATGGTGTGTTAATACTGTATATTCAGTATGCATACCATTTTTCTCTCCAAACACTGAGCTACACCTCTTCCCAAACTGTCCACAAGTTTGAATGTACATCTCGTGTGACAGTTGCTAATTCCTAGTCTATTCTCTTATTAACTGGTCATGATTTTTTGGCCTGGCTTGCTTACAAACAGACACTGTATTACACCTGGCCCACAATATATTATCAGACATTGAGAACAAAGCACTTGCAAGGACTTGAAAGACAACACTTGCATTGCGCACCGCTCATTCATGTGAGCCCAAAAGCAGAGTTGGCGAGAATATGGACAGGAAAATGAATCATACAGGGGACAGCATATTCTGGGGATTATGGGAGTACAATATCAACATAAAACATGAGGGTAACTTTTTAAAAAACTGAGAATTTTCCCTTGTATAATATTGACTGGGCCAGAAACCTTTGTTGCACCCTGTATTAAATGGAAGAATGCGAAGCGTATAAAATAGGGTCAGTTATCATGTTTTTCCATTTGAGGAAGTGCCTGAAAATATGGCATCTTGGTAATCATCCAGCCCGTGTTGCCGTCTGGTGCATGATATGTGAACTTTGACTATACCAAAATGTTTTTTATGTCTTTTACATAGTTTCTAGGTGTTTAGTTCACAAAGGACAAAAATGTCAGTTATCAAGTTTTTCCACCACACCCCTCATTTGGGCTCCATTAGGGCGCCAACAGAATGCTTCATCTTCAGAGAGGCAGAGGGCTACGTCTGGATGTGACGAACATGTCGGAGCTGCTATAGTATACAGTATTTCTCTTCTGCTGTGCCGTAATCGTAGTCGGATCAGTTGCTCACATAAATGTCTCCGTTTCTGAGTAGAAGAATTCCACTATTCGGGTGCTGACGAGGCCAGTATACCTTTACACCCTCGCTGCGTGCTTCATGTATTTTTAGGGAGGTCCTTACGGGCAAGTCCGCGCCCCTGGCGGAAGAAGCCGGGTGTGAGTCCGAAGGGCCAGCGACGATCCGTTTCGGAGATGTCGACCATTGATTTCGACGATGCCCATCCTTTCAAGTGTGGATGGATGCTTGCATTGCTGGTTAACTCATTTCCATGAAAAGGGAAGCTACCTGGTTCTTTCACCAAGCCCTTCAATTATGAATGCTCTTTAAAGCGGAGGAACGCGTCGGGGTATTCAAATAATTATGGGATGGGCCTAATCGTTGACTATACAAGTCCGAAAGGATTATAAATATGGTATCCACCGCATACCTACGAAAACGGGAACGAAGTTAAGGTTTTTCTATCGTAGTTCTAAAGACTAAAGTTACTCATGATATATTATTTTCCGGTACGTCAGTCAAATAATATTCTCTGCGGACACTGCACTATTCGGCCTGTGTTTCGTTGCCACTCCAATATTTCAAATATAACACCTTAAGCACCCACCTCGAAACGCATTATTGTGGCCAATATAGGCACCACTTTCAGGCATGACCAAAGTGCTCGGCGTCCATTATTTAGAGGCACTCCCATGTTCACTTGTCACCTTTTACTTGGGCAACGACGAGTGCTGTGACGTGCCCTATTATTCTGTCTAAAGATTGTGTAATGCTTATGCGAAAGATAAAATTAGTTCGAAAATTGGGCTCCATGAATAGAGCGTCGATAGAACACTACAGTATATCGTCAGAGTAGTTGTTGAAGTGAGGGACATGTCGGGGTTGCAAGCACTTCTCTTCTGCTCTGCCATAATCGCAGTCGGATCAGTTGCTCAGCGGAATGTCTCAGTTTCCGTGTACAATAACTCGAGAGCTGAGGACGAGGCCAGTTGGATGGTGTCCCGCTTGGTGGTGGACACCCTGGCCAGAGAGGACATGCGGCAGTGCGCCCTGGTCCTGTCCACCGACT
>JYFJ02008893.1:0-11159 GCA_000934665.2 Catajapyx aquilonaris | reverse complement strand
AACCCACATGACTCAGATTTTTTACCTGTTAAAAGGATCGCCCAACACAACTTTTTTTCACTAGCGAACTACAACTTTCGAAAAAAAGTGTTTTTCGTGCCGCCCTACTGTACAAGGTAGTGTACTACTGCACAGTAATGTGTTAAGTACTCTGCCGGTGTAGCATGAGAGCGCCTTTTTCAGTGCAACCCGCCAGGCTAAAAACCCGTTCATCCAGGTTCAACCCAGTGCACCTGCCAGCAAGCCTGTCAGCTCGCGCCACTCGATTCGAACAGAAAGTGGGATGTGACGTCACGCCGTACGGCCGTAATAAATAAATTGATTACTGCCGTATTTCTAATTGTTTTATAAAACCGACCGGGGTTGTCGCCACCTACGATTTTTCCCCACCCCCTCGCGCACTTGACCCGTGACGCTGAAACATATAAAAACATATATAATGGTCTAGTAAATGCATAACCAAAGAATGGATTTCTAGGTTTTTACCTACTTTTTATTTTGCAGGCAGAACACCGGAACCAAAATATCTATCCGTTTCATAACACAAGGATCTAAAAAATCATTGTTTGTTTGTTTTTTTTACGTTACCCCGTGATAAGACTTAGCCTTTTTAGGGGGGTGGAATATCACCATTACTCTCCAATTTTCCTTTTTTTAACTTCATCCCCGGTGCAAGGAGTCTAGGATGTAGGGTAGGGATAGGGATTTTTGTGGAGGGAACGTTGGTGCAAGTGCAAGGTCGGTAAAGGGGTCATGTGCTGTTCCCCAGGAGGTTGGGTTGCCAGACACCTCCGGGCGGATGTGACGTGATGATTTGGCATTAAACTTTGGAGACCTCGTTTGGGCATTTCCATGATGCATCTGTCCGTTCGTAACACAAGTTTTGCCTACATGCACAAGTGTATTTTATTATAACAATGCCAGGATGCATGCACTGCAGGCTTAATCCATTTCATGCAATGTGTGTGTATTGTTACAATAAAATACGCTAGTACATGTCTGCAAAACCTGCGCAATGAACGGACGATATGTCTGTGTTTGCGTGGAAATGCTCTTTTTCACAAGGAATCTCGCTACCTGAAGCTTGGGCGCCATTTAGGACCACCCTGTATATTGTAAGTTATGGCTGCCCTTTGGCAATTACCTTTTCGCCTTCATTTCCTATTATTGAATTTGAGAAAATTATTTATTGCAAGTTGTGGCTGCCCCTAGGCAGTGCCTACTGTGCCTAATAGGAAATCTGGCGCTGACTGTCACACAGGCATCGCAGACAAATATTAATTTAAAAAACTAAAATATGGAACAACTGCTAATTTGTTACTGTGTTGCAAAATTACGTGGCCAAGAGTAGGCTGTATGGGACTGAAAATAAATGAGGACCTGCTTGATTTTTAGTGCGTATTTAACCCTAATAAGACGGGTGTATCACATGCTGATATGGTAGCTTTAAAAAATTCTGCTGGCGAAACTAGAGCGTTTTCCCACTATGTAACATGGTTTCTGTGTGGATTTTTAAATATTCTCTCGTGTAAAAAATCGCGAGTTTTGGACTACGAAATCGTGCATAAAGAAACCAGATTAACTTGAATGAAATCCTCTTTTTGCGACCGCTGAATAAAAATAATAATAAAAAAAATCCGCCCTTCACCGGCAAATTTTTGGCATACATAGTTGCCCCCAAACCTCCTCAAGAGATTCCACCTTAAAATTAGTGCAAAAGATGATTCAATAGTTTTAAAATAAGTAAATAATGTTCGTAAATGCCAATTAGCGGCTGGCGGCCCACTGCACAATCCCTGGCCAGCCTCCGTCTGGATGGAGGGGCGCATGCCCGGATGGGTTTTTTAACAGCTGTGGCGCAAGGGATGTTTACACTCGTGAGGGGTTGTTTGTTTATCACTGCTGCACGCCTGGCAGTCCTGTGACGTAATTCATGTGCTTATGTACTGGTTTGTTCAGCGGTGCCAAGGCTACATACCAACATACTTTTTGTCAAGCAGGCAGAGTCACAAAAAATTGGAGTAGGCGCGAAACATACCCCCTGTGCCACCTTGTTGCGCATTTGAAACTTCACATCTCCATATGGTATGAGAGGAGGGTCACATAGATGGGCTCAGGATCAAGCCTGGACACTAGACGATCTTATTCACTAGTGTATTCAAGTCTCGTCCCTCAAGTGACAAAGCAAGCGAATTTTTTGCAGATCCTTGCAAAAACGCGAAAAACCACCCTTCTTATTAGGGTTAAGAGCCTATTTTAACTGTTTTCAGGACCTAAATGCCTACCTATTTGATGGCTTTTTAGAACCTAGAAATCCGTTCTTTGCATATAACCTAAAGTTTTTGAGCTGCATGTGGGTTTTGAAAGTGTCATTGATCTGTAATAATTTTTTTTCTGACTGTTTCAGGCCTGTGGGAAGTGATATCCAAGAAGGTCAACTAGTATTGGAAAAAGGAACTCTCCTTGGCCCACCTGAGCTTGGCCTTCTCGCAACAGTGGGTGCTGTTTATATTGATGTATATTGCTGTCCGATAGTTGGAGTTCTGTCCACTGGCAGTGAACTGGAAGACCCAGATAATATTCTCCGCCCAGGCAAGATTCGTGATTCAAACCGTAGCATGCTTTTGGCATTGCTTAAGGAGAATGGAATTTCTGGTGTTGATTTGGGAATTGCATCAGATGAGTAAGTTTTCAATTCTGAACAATAGTTGGTAGTGTGAGGATCTAAACTAAGGAACCCGTCCAGGATTGTTGTCAGCTGCAGTTGTGATAATTTTTACTGAGTTTGTTCTCAGTATTATTACCTGAACAAGTGAAACAAGTACTAGTTTTTGTACTATGGGCGCCAAAAGAATTGACCGGAGTTGATGGGTATATGGCGCTATATACCCGTCAACTCCGGTCAATTCTTTTGGTGCCCATAGTACACTTAGATCCCCTACTGAGACATCTGGATTTGAAAATTTATTAGCTTTTTCAAACATCAAATGGCAACATGTGTTAGGCGCATTTTTGAGTCTATGTAATTTTTTACATAAAGGGTAAAGGTGATAAATATTTTAGTTGCAAATGGACTACTAAAATTTATCTGTTGTGACTCATAATGTGCTTGTTNCCCCCCCTTCTTATCTTTTTCACAGGCAAAAAATCTTAGTACTTCCAGAATTAGTGGAAAATACAGTGTCAAATATAGTGGAAACTGGTCCATTACAGAAAATTTTTAGGGTCTCATTCGATTGCTCTATACCATTGGTTCCCAACCTTTTTCGGGTTGCGACCCCCTTTTATGATAGTAAAGTAACGTGCGACACACCTTCCCCCCCTCCCCTCCCCGAGTATTAGTAGACGATTAATGTAGTGCAGACATGTTTTTTATTTTTTAATAATTAAATGGATACCCTGTGATAAGCCTCCTTGGGCTTTTTTGGGGATCATCTTTTTAATTGACCGACTTTAATCATTGCCTTTGCTGTGATGGATTTTGATAGCGAGAGGAAACGGGAGAGCCCCGAGAAAACTCACGCGAACATGGAGAGAACCCATCGAATCTCTATCCACATAAGCATCCTTTGTCTGGTCCGGGAATCGAAGTTGGAACCTTAGGCCTGCCGCAAACGGGGCAACATGTTGCCCCAAACCGGTCAACAAGTTGCCTTCCCACCCACCCAGGACGGATCAGCGCATGCGCTCTCCTGTGGCAACTTGCGTGTGCAGACGGGCAACAAATTTCTTGCAAGCAAGAAATTTGTTGCCGGTCGCCCGGTCCCGGGCGTGCAGGGTTCCCAGATGGCGCAGAAAGTGGAGTTACCGATGTAAGTTGAATATTTGGACTGAAATGGATAGGGCGTGTTTATACAAGGAACTTGTGCGTGCAAGTTGGGTGGGCAACTTGTTGCCCACAAGTTGCCCCGTTTGCGGCAGGCCTTAGAGGTGGAAGTGTTTGGCGCTAACCACTACACCACCATGCCGCCCTTAGTGCAGACATAAAACATATTTTAAAAACCTTCGTGGTGGAATTTCCTATGAAATTGCACGTAAAAATTACTGCGGCCACAGCGCGACCCCCCGGGAAAGGCTTCGTGACCCACAGGTTGGGAACCACTGATATATAGGGTCATTCCATGTGAAATGGCCCAGTTATATATGAATTGGTTGCTCGACCATCTAGTTAATTTTTTTTATTTTCACCGTAGGTGGCCTTGCTATTTACCTGATCAAAACCATTGGTTTTTCTTGCAGCCCATCAGAGATATTGCGCAAAGTGAAGCATGGATTAGCTACGTGTGATGTCTTGGTTACAACTGGTGGAGCTTCAATGAGTGAGCATGATCTGGTGAAAGACGTGTTGATAACAGACCTTGGTGCATCTCTGCATTTTGGCCGTGTCTTGATGAAGCCAGGGTATGTTACATTCAGTAAATTCATTGTCAACAAATATTTCAGAAAATTTGAGGAGGTATTAACAAATGTACTCCAACTTGAAACAAATAATTTATAATCACAATAATCCCAAAGACGCGTTTTTCCGCAACATCACACTGTGCCAGGGCGATGTTGTTTACACTGTCACAGCTAGGTCAAGTGAACCCGTTCCCAAAGACGATTTTTTTTGGCATCTGCATGGCATTTTAAACGTAATTTGGGGGTTGTGTGTTCGCAACATTACTGTCCGCCTTGTGGCGGTGTAGATGTAGGTGTTGCATGATGTGGCTGTGGCAAGGCCACAATAAAGTTCGTTGGCCTGCGGTGCCACTAGAGAGCCTTAAAGAAGAGAGTGGCCAACGTATTATGTAAGGTCATCTCTGATTGGTTGGAGTAATTTCTGAGTGTTTACGTGTATTAAGGGGTGCCACCTTCTTGATTTTCTATGGAAACGGTGGCCAAAAGAACGATATTCAGATGCCCCCGCGCAATTTGGATGCAGCCAAAGGCCTGAATTACAATCATGATGTCAGAGCCAGTGACCTTTTCCCAGCCCCCGGACACTCATACTTCTGCTGTTATCACCTGCCGACGCGTTTTGCAGAAGGTGCTCACTTGAGAGCGCCATGAGACATTTCACTCTCCGTTTAACTGGCGACCCTACCGGACTAGCGCTGAACTTTATAGGTACAAAAAGGAAGCGCTACATGCGGGCACAAAATGGCCGCCGGTGACCATGTTGGGTCCACCAGTGTAGCGCTTCCCTTTTGTTAGTTTTGTACCTATAAAGTTCAGCGTTAGTCCGGTAGGGTCGCCAGTTAAACGGATAGTGAAATGTCTCATGACGCTCTCAAGTGAGCACCTTCTGCAAAACTCGTCGGCAGTGTCCAGACTGTGGTCCAGACCTTATCTTCTATGGCCGTGCCTTTTCCATAGCAATTCAAGATGGTGGCCCCCTTATTACATGTAAACACTCCGAAATTACTCCAACCAATCAGACACACACTGTCACAGTGCGATGTTGTGGAAAAATGCTTCTTTGGGAATAGGCCTTTTCCAACCTTAAATTAACTGTGTTTGAGATCATTTAAAATTTTCTCAAATTTTAAAATATCTAAATTCTTTCCGAGTTGCATGCAAGATTTTAACCTGGGGGAGAAGCATTGCAACAGTCTGTACAGTGGTTCCGAGCGAGGCAGTCGTTGACTGGTGATTCCAGCCCAGGGCAAGCAAATTGCTTACTCCATACTCGAACACATGACAAAGACATGCATTTTTCATGCACAGTATTCATATGGTGATGGATTTCTGTACTCCCGACACCTTCCACGATTTAAGAACTGGTTACTTCCATATCTGACTGGGCGTTTTTTTTTAAGGGGGGTGGGGTCCTGAACAAAGGCAGGCTGCCACTCAGTCATGTGGTTGAATAGCCAACTCTCAGTATGTCAGAATTCTACACCAGTACCCTTCGTTTTGTGTAGAAGATATCACTTGAAACTTGTTATGATCCCTGCTGAACGTAGGAGGGCAGGGACATGGAGAGCAAAGGAAATGTAGAACTGTTCTGAATGCAACTAGTGAAAGAGTCACTTTATTTACATTTATCACTATGCAACATGTCAATACATCGCAATGCATCCATCACTACGCAACAAAACCCATCTGGAAATTTGCTATGTGACTGCGGCTTGTTTTCATTTGAATGACCCTTATATAATTATGCAAGTGCATGGTTTTAATATGCCCATAACTCTGCATGGTTTGCTTCTACAGATGCAGGCTTTGTAGAACAGATGTGGCTTGGAAAGAGGAGTGCAGTGGTGCATTCATCTCCATTTACGTGATTTTGGTGCATACAGGGTTTTCACTTGGGGTGTCTGATGTGCTATTCATAGTCCTCAATTTTGTACTACTTGTAATTTATGACTTTTTCAGAAAGCCGACCATATTTGCCACTTGTACATACAAGACTATTAAAAAACTTATCTTGTGCCTGCCTGGCAACCCAGTTTCTGCAGCAGTGACAGCCCACTTATATGTTTTGCCAGCATGTCGCAAACTGGCAGGCCATTCTAACCCGATGTACACAACGATCAAGGCTAGGGTATGCACAAATTTTTAATGCTATAATGTGAGGAGGTAAGATTCAAAGTGATCTATCTTGAGAGAGAAGGAATCTTCAGGAGAACCGAAACCATTTCGCTTTACTTATTTTTAGTGGGGCCCACTGCAGGATTTGTTATCAGTGGTCACCAGAGGACTATTTAACAGCAAGATGACATCAATAATTACTCAGTTAATAAACGTCCTTTAGCCAGTAGAGGTCACTTTGGAAAATTGTGTACCAGACAAACTAATTTATTCTGCACAAAAAATTATTTTGACAATTTTAAATGGACTCATCTGTAGCTTGGAAGTTCCCCCACGTGATGGCATAGTTATCTCAAAAATTTTATTTTTCTAAGATATATCACTTTGCATCTCACCTCCTCATGTTCTCCACATATGACCAGAGTTAACTGATTTCTTCCAACAGCTCAGTGAGAACATCAGACTTGATCCACGACCAGAGTATTGTCGGGCGAATTTGGATTGGGAAAGTGATGGTGTCCCTATTGCTCGAAAAACTGGTAAGAAATATTTATGGAAATTTAGTGTGATTATATCATTGCATTTTCTAATCCTCACTTGTTGCAATAGGAGACCAAGTCAGCAGTCGGCTGATGAGTTTCTACAGTGCAAATGCTCTGTTGGTGTTACCACCCAAGACATCAAGTCTTGAAAATATTGAGAAAGGCTCCTTGGTTGATGCAATCGTCATTCGCAAGATTTAAAAATGCACAGCCAAAACAGACGTTAAATGTCTTCCATTCAGATTATTCCCCTATAACAAGATGATACAAGTTAAAGGACAACATTCAAGCCAATACACATTATTTTTCTAATGTACTTTAGTAATCTGTTTCAGTGATAGGCATGGAACCACAATTTGTAGTGGAGTGACATTAGATAGGTTTTTCATCCTTCTGATCAAGTTATCATTAGCATTAACCCTTAAAGGAGCGGCATTACAGCAAGAATAAAATATGGTGGCCCTAATTATTTGTGATGTAGTGTGACATGATTACTGTGTGATGTTTTTGGTTGTAATGACACGAGTTTAAAATTGCAAAATATATCAAAATTAAGTCCAACAAAGCACATCATCAGTGTTTTTGCCCCACTGGGGAAAAAATCCTGCAAAAAAAGACCAGCGACCATGACTTATTAGTTGCGCCATGGAGGGCTTCCCCAAACCTCAACATGTGAGATGTGCTACCCAAGAAGTGGGCGCCACAGGACTGTTGTTTAAAATAAAACAACTGGGCATTAACTATGCAATCAGACAGCATCTCCTGTCTGGGGACTAGCAGATGCCTTGAAACCCATCTTCAACCATTACACACCAATAATAATAATAATAATAATACAGTAAAATCTCGTTTTAGCGAATACCAATAGTACGAAATTTCAATAGAACGCAATAAAAATAAAATTTTGGTTGGCCAGCCGTAAGAGCAATGTATTTGTAATCCCGTTATTACGAAATGCGTTAACTAAGAAATTTTCAGTACAACGAATACAAAAAGTGGTTCCCGGGCTAGTATTGAACCCGATATAACGAAATACGCACTAGTGCAATGCTCCGCCACATGTACTCCAGCACTGTCTAGCGATAAGCGAGTGTGTGGTCGTGCGTAACACCGTCAACAATCGTGAGATGTTGGGGTAGAAGTTGCATTAAGGGGTCGGCAGTGTTGGTTTTGGGGAGTGACCAGGACGGTGAAGACTCAGATTACCCTGACGACCTGTCTGTGTGGAGGTCCGACGCTGAAAGCACCAGCGTGCCGGATGAAGTTACCTTTCACGATTTTGTAGCCGCAGATGACGACGTACAGGTGTGACAGGAGTTGACAGATTCGGTCATACTTGCGGGGGAAATAAAAATATCCAATCTCGATTTAACGAAATTCCGTTATTACGAAAAGATTTGCCCGGTCCCGCGGGCTTCGTTGTAACGAGATTTTACTTGTAATAATAAGCCAGCTGCTGTTACTTGCCGAGTGTCACAAAATGACCCAAGTGGCAATCCAGCAATTGGTAAATGATGAACATGAGGAATTTTATGGCGGAATCCCCAGCAATAAAGCATGCACTGAAGTAATAGTAACTTATCAGAAGGATAATAAAACCTACCTGTAGTCTGAAAAAAGCCAATTCCCATGATAAGGTTATAAGAGTGCATTGTGAGTATGGCACTGGAATTACAACAATGTTTTGCTAAGGCTAGTGAAAGAGAGTGATTCCAGTCAGTAGTAGGTGGTGGTTGGTTGCAGCATCGCAAAGAAATATACAGTACTATCAATCTGGCTGCTCAAAAAATATAGCGTAACATTTACTTCTTCCATGTAGTACACAGCATATATGAAGATATAATTGCATGATCAAAATGTAGTAGCCTACATAATTTTATTTTTTTATTGAGACATGTTTGCACTTTGTTACTTCAGCAGGAAATCAGTTTTGGTGGGTTACTAAGTGAATAATAGGGAATGTCCTGATAGCTAGACAACTTGACTAAGATGGTTGATTGTGTGATGGCCGAATGAACAACCAAATGATAGAGAATGTTTGGGTTTTAAGGGTGGGATAAAGGTCCCGGCGCTTATGGAGGTTGACATGTTAAATGTCGGGCCTAATAACTCTGTAATTACTGAACAGAATGACATGAAATTTTTGACACAACACGACACAACAACCCTTGTCACGGCTATGTTGAGCGATTTTGCTCATTTGGTCCTTATTCTTCACAGGACATTATTTCCTCACATGCCTTCAAATTCCTCTCAGTTTCGTGGTTTTCATAATTAACTGAATCCCTAAAACAGGTTTCGCTCATCATAGCAGTGACAAGGGTTGTTGTGTCGTGTTGTGTCAAAAATTTCATGTCATTCTGTTCAGTAATTACGGAGTTATTAGGCCCGACATTTAACACGTCAACCTCCATAAGTGCCGGGACCTTTATCCCACCCTTAAGTCAAGGAATCTCACCCCTCCCTGGTACTATATGACAGTTGTTGTTGACCACCTTGAATAAACACCTGATGTGATTATATTCGATCTTGTCATCCGTAGTACAGTACATATAATGTTTCTGAATAAACTAGGTAAATATAAAATTGACCAAGTTTTTAGAAGTACAGTAAGGTCTTGATTAGCTAGACGGAGGCTGGATGCAAAGTAGGCACTGTGACAGCAATGTTGGCCCAAAAAGCTGCAGAAAGAGAATGCACATGCAGCCATATATCACAGTCACATTATAATCATCCAGTTCAATAGGAGCCTGAATTACCCACTTCCGACAACTTTTTGGGCTGAGTCACAGTTGTGTTGCCTGATAGGTGCCTGGCCTTAGATTATTCGGACATCAGCATAATATTGCCTGCTTCACTCCCAGGATCTATTAGTGAGTCACCCAGACAAGCAGTGTGAGGATCACGGCCATGGAAGATATGGTCTGGACATTCCCACCCACCCCCTGCCGACGTGTTTTGCAGAAGGTGCTCACTTGAGAGCGCCATGAGACATTTCAGTCTCCGGATAAGTGGCGACCCTACCGGACTAGGCTGAACTTTACAGGTACAAAAGGGAGGGGAGGCGGAGTGGTGCTGCGGTAACGTATGCGCCCACGGATGTTAAGGTCCCGGGTTCAATCCCAGCCCGGAGACACCCCCTTCATCTCGTGCAGAGTTCATTGGGTCACCTCTGGCTTCGTCTCGGGTGGTATTTCCTACAGACTAAACCACCCGGGGGAGTTCACTAAAAATGGCCACATAAAGACATTGCACTGCACCTTGCACATCCCCTCCTGTCATCCGGCCCATGGGCCCGGGCCTTACGTATAAAGGTTCCGATGTATGTATGAGTATAAAATAAAGGTCCGTGCTATATACCTCAGATGAGGTCAAGCACTACCGGGATTATTATAGGTACAAAAGGGAAGCGCTACATGCGGGCCCAAAATGGCCGCCGGCGACCATGTTGGGTCCCCCAATGTAGCGCTTCCCTTTTGTACCTATGAAGTTTGGCCTAGTCCGGTAGGGTCGCCACTTATCCGGAGACTGGAAATGTCTCATGGCGCTCTCAGGTGAGCACCCCCTGCAAAATGCCTCGGCAGGTGATAACACCAGAATGTAGTATAAGTGTCTGGGGGCTGGTGAGGATACAGCTACTCAACGGATTAATAAACCTGCTTATAAATTTACACTGTGCTTCCATTTCTTATAACGAGTGGTTTTATTCACTCCTGTCCCCTCCACTCCTGGCTTGTGTTATCCAGAGGTTTGATTACCTGGACATTTCTTGGTCCTCTTTACTCAGGTTAACCCTGGAACCGTGCCGTGGGGTCTTTTCGGACCCCAAAGGAATTAAAATGCATTAAAATTAGAATTACAATGAACTCTTTGCCATTTAAAAAAAGTATATATCAGGAAGTGCATGTTTATTTTGAATTTGCGATCATTTTAGGCATTGTTCAAAGAATGATTGCATATAGTCAATACATTGAAAAGTATTAGGGTGAAGTGGGGGAAGTGCACACCCGGGGTAAGTGCACATATTGTGCCGCCATATTGGAATGAAAATGGTTGACGACACCAAAACGCGTCAGCTATGTAGCTGCACAGTGCTGCACA